>VOQJ01014010.1:39132-64083 GCA_015052665.1 Apistogramma diplotaenia | reverse complement strand
TGTAGGAAGGGTTGCCAGGGAATGACATGTTGTCCGGGGGGTGATGCTGCCAGGTTGTTCCCTGACAAGCACATGCACTTTGTCAGTTTGCTTGTGCGTGTATCTGTAAAGCTTCCATATGTTTCCTAATAAGATCTCTGTGCTCTTTATTCATGTCCGTTCCATATGGGCCTCATGATCTCAGGTAGAGAGACACTGTAGAGGCCAAATTAGAATTGAGCTATGCATACTGTACACTACTGTAGATTCCATTTTGGGGTGTCTGGTAAAATTCCTGGCAGATTCATGATGCACCCAGTGATATTACAACCACAACACATGCATTATCAAATTATAAACGGGGTGATGTCACACACGGTAATATAAAAAAGCTGTTTTTTTCATTATTAGCACCAGATGCTGGTAGAAAAAAACCTTTTTCAGCCTGAAGCGATGTGAAACAGTGCACTGTAGCTGTGATGCAGTCGCGGCCTCGTGTCTGGTTTGATGTCTGAGCTGCAGGTGCACTCTTTTAAAAGACACATTTTTTTAATGAGGTTGCATTATTTGGTGTTAACAAGAGCAGCAAGCCCGCCTCGTTTCCTCTGAACGCTCCCAGTTGCGTTTTGTGTTGCCCGATATTAAAAATGGAAACTTTTCGCATTTGCAGGACAGTGAAACATAATCCCTCTGCCTCCTCACCAGAGCTCCCAGTTCACTCAGCTTAATAGCAAGGCTCACTTCCCTTAATGATCGCACTCTGAAAGTCCTTCTGTCTTCATTTCATATCAGCCGTACGTCTGCAGCACGGCTTCCTCAAGAAGAGTTGGTTAGCCGCTGAAGCAGATTTGCCTTTGGAAGCCCAGGGCTTTTTGCTTACAATTAACATTTTGAAAGGCCTCTAATGTCATAACACTTTACTTTAAATATGATCATTCATCTGAGAAGCATCTGCAGGATAATGGGTTTATCCCACGGCATATTTCAGCTCATGATTATTCCTGACCAAGGGCTAATTTAGTCTATCATGGTTTTTACATTTATATATTAGATGTACAGTTAACGCTTGTATCTGGAGCACAGTGACCGCTTTAAGAAAGCCAACATTATCAGTAGTAAATAGACAGTAATGACTGCTTATAAATACTTCTTAGAAATGTAATTTAATATTACTGATAAACCTTCTTGATATATATATATATATATGTGTGTGAGTGTGTGTGTGTGTGTGTGTGTGATTCTTTTCTGTTCAGCAGCCTCCTGCAGTCTAAATACAATCAGAAAAAAAGGTGCTGCTTGGGAGAATAGACACAATGTAACAGTTCTGTATGAAACCATTTAGTTTATTTGAAGTCATTCCTCCACCATGGATGGAGCTGACGGGGAGATTTGGGATCACAGTAATTTGCCTGCTAATGAGGAATTTGACACTAAAAACATACCGCCAAATTTTATGAAACTTGAAGAGGTGGAGGATGGGTAGAGGAAGAAACCGTTCAATTTCTGTGGCATTAGTTCTGGTGGAGGATGCACTGTCTGAATCACCTTTATTGAGTTTAATGCAGAGTGGAGCAGACAGAGCCATGAACTGAACTGATCCAGGCTTTCAGTGTGAGTATTGCTGTTAAAAATAAAGTCAGGGTTTCTTTTCTTTTTTCTCCTCTCCCTTGAGCTGAATGGACAAAAAAAAAAAAAAAACTTGCTGTCTGCTAAAGTCTTGTACTTCACACTTCACGACCCCAGCCAGTCTGAGCCAACAATTGAAACACATTTGAAAAATCTTATGGGGCCCCAGACTGGCTCCGAGCTTAATCAGCAGTCCGAAGGGTTTAGGTGTTCACTGCTCAACCCCACGGGCTGCACTCTGCCAACAGCCGGGTTACAGCAGTCACACTTAGAATGAGAATAAATCCCATCTAATGTAACGCAGCAATAATTCATATGCTAACTGTAAGCGCTCTGAGCTAACCCAGCTCTGCAGTCACTTTTAAAATGCTCCTGTGTGACACGTTGCTTTGCCCAGAGCAAAGAACCAATTTATTGCTTGGAGATGGCTGACATGAGAACCGCTTTAGGCAACTATAATCAATCATAATTGCTCACAGTAGTGTGGTGAGTGCCTTGCTCAACTTTCATGCAGTTGCAGTTCCCTAACTGCTGAACTTCCTCCAGCTTCAATCCAGCTGAGGTGGACGGCAGGCAGTGAACATCAGTCTTATTGCATATTCTTTCTATTGATGGTGGTGATTACATGTGTTCCATATCATTTAATTGAAAGCTTTAGTTACTTAGTATTATTTAGTGAACATGTACAGTTTTCTTGACAGTGTCAGAGTTCCTTAAAGAATACACAAACACGGACAGTTTCACACTTTCAGGATTCCTTAAAGTCAGTTTTTCTTGGTTTGACTCACTGGTGGACCTGAAATCCATCTGAGTGGAGACAGTTCTAACCCAGAAGACCTTCAACATACAAATATTTGCACCTGTACAATACAATTTTGTGTATTTTTGGTCAATTTAGGGAAAGTTTGTCAAAGTTCAGGCTGAAATAATCACATTTAGGGTATTTTTCCTGCTCAAAGCCAGTCAAATGTGACCCAAACACTATGTAAGGATTGTAACTTTTACTTAAAGGGGTCTAAATAATTGTTTCACCACTTCCCAAAACAATTTTCATACTCTTGCACAGCTCCACTTTTCATAAATTTCATCTGTACGAGGGAGCATGACCGCTCCTGTGTATGTTCTACATTATTTATTTCAAATATTCTGATTCCTGTGAGTCCCCGTCCCGCTCCATTTAAAAAAAAATCCTTGAAACGCCCTGTATCATTAGACCCTGTAAAGTAAATCATAGTTTACTCGGCACACACGGCGCTCCTGCTCGCTGTGCTGAGGGATTTTTTTTTTTTTTTGCTTCTTCACTACAATATCTCAAAACCAAACACAAAACTCCATCAATGAATAATGTATTGGTAGATGAAATGTATACGGTTCTTTATTTTTTTTTTCTTGTTTCTATACAAAACAGATGCACTGGTGCCGTTTGCAATATTAATGGCTCAGCATGAAATAAATATATGAACTTTTTTCCTGCTCTGTAGATAAAAAACACAATTCTGGCCATTCATGGCAAATAAAAGACAAACACCAGCTTGTGGTCATACTTGGGGAAACAGGCTGATTCTGAGGTAACACAATCTGCCAACACGAACCTTAAAAAAAGCTTTGAATATTAAATGTTGTTTGTCCGTCCTTTCATGTCCCGTTGCCCTGTTTCATGCTGGATCGTGATCAGTGTAGACAAAGTAACATCTTTCTGCAGTTCCACTCTTGGTTTGGTGCACCACCCACATAACCGCTCACAAATCACCTCAAAGTTTCTAACCTGAAAGGAGAACAGACACCGTTTTCTCAGCACTTCTTTTTTTGTGGCCTTGGCTGTTGGTAGTCATCGTCCACACTGTCTGCAAAGAGCAGAGGTAATGCTGAGGTCTCTCAAAGGGTACCTCTCCTCAATAATACTTTGATTATACAGTCTGGCCACAAACTGAATGTCACAATGGAACCTTAAATAATTGGTTTCCGTTTGTCTTTATCAGTTTTTTTCGAAGCCTGTAGAATCTGAGGTGTTGTTCTTGGGTTATTTCTCTGAGCATCGTGTGGTCTTGCTGGGACGTGCAAACCTGGGAAGATTGTGGCATTATGTTAAGACACACCTGGATGCTCCAGACAGGCAAACTGCCAAATGTCTGCTTTAATTGAGGTGCTCACACTTGCGGATGATCAGTTAATCAAGTGCATTTGATTAGCAGCACCTGGCTGCTACGTAAGCTCTTATTTCATGTGAAAGCAATAATGCCGCACTAAGTTTTTTGCAGAAATGCATAGACTTCCTTTCTTACCCGAGTCTGTATTCTTTAAAGTGAACATGAGCAGCAGTTCTTCCTCTTTCCAGTTTCAACACATTTATTTATTTTTTATATACTGTCATTACTTTAATTGCAGGAGAAACTGGAACTGTGAACTGGCCTCTGCCTTCTTTAGTGTTGTGCTTCTGCTCCAGTTTCTCCCACTGACCTTTTTAACAGCTCTGCTTTGGCATAAGTCTGCTTTAGTCCCACAAGCACGAGTTTGACAAAGAAATTGTTGGCCACTGAGAGCATGTTTGCCAAAAGCACCAATTGACCTACTTCCAATTTTATGGTGAAGATAGGTTTCAGGTTTTTGGCCAGTGGGTGGCTGTGCGCTTCAAATATTTCCCTCATGCAGGAAGGGCAGAAACATTTGGTGCAGGCCAGAAACTCCAGGTTTCAGCCCTGCTGTAACCACAACCAATCACAAGGGAAAATCTCCCCACAGCCATTTTGGTGTGCGTGCATTGTAACTTTCCAGTGCTGTGACTTTGAAGATTACAGTGTCTCGCCTTATCAGATTAAAAAAAAGATTTGTGAAGTACGTTCAGGTGTAAAGGGGCAGCAGAAGGTGGGGCAGCATTCACTAAAAGGAATCAAAACATTAAGCTTTAAATTTCATGTTTATCAAATGTAGCTCGCAGAGAAGCCTTTCCTTTAAAAAAACACCTCATATCCCTCTTCTATCCCCTCTTTCTTACATCATTCTGCATCTCAGAGAGTAAAATTACCACACAATAACATTTTTTTTCCTCCCTGGGAAATACAGCCTCTGCACCTTTAGCTAGCAGACAGACGATGTGCCAGACTGCACAGAAACAGTTTGTGTGTCATGTTTGTTGAGCTGTTTGAAATGCTGCATTTGAAATTACCTGCCACTTCAAAGAAGTTACTCTGATCCAGCACTAGCTGGATGCCGAAGTACCTCAAACACATCTGAACCATAAAAAGTGTCAGAGGGAGGAGATGGAAGAAGTATGTGTCCAGATCACGTGGTGACTTAACTGTCTTCAGCTGAAAGGACCACCAGACTACTGCTCATGAAAACTCAGACATTATTCTGTATTAAACTACCAATCAGGTCAAATTACTCATTAACTGAAGGTGCCAGAACATCATTTCATCATACATCAACATCATAAATGAAGTTTCACAGTGACTGCCAGCACCATCTTGGCAAATATTCATTTTTCTCTAGCAACCAGTGGTTGCCAGGCAGTTGCCAACCAGTCACAGGGCCTGTGAATGCAGCCTTGCTCAAACCAAAATAACTATTTAAGTTTTTTTAAGTGAGACTTGAACTGACTCTCCAGATTTAAGCTGTTGGGAGCAAAGTCTGTTAGTGAAGTTACAAAAATAAGAGTCAAATTAAGGGGGAAAAAATCACTTTAGCCAAGTGTTTTAGCTGCCTGTAACAAACCACAACCAATTTTTTTTTGTTGCCATAAACATACCAACTGCACCATATGTGGGTACTGTAGATTAAACCTTCCAGCATCAGTGTTCTGACTGAGGTGGACGCTCAGTATACTTGATTTCACTTGAAGGCAGTTGGTGTTAAAGAAACTGGATATATTTCAGTTTAACAATAGACTCATCTATAAGAATGCCATAGAGCATCCATTCATTTCCTGATGATCAAATTCATAAGAGCATAACAATTTTAAAAAAAATGCTGCAGGCAATGAGGCAAAACTGCTCCATCAGCGAGACGCAGGACAAAAGGAACAGATGAACAACAACTAGAGAGAAGGAAGCCAATTAAAGGTTGTTGTTGGATACAGTAGCTTCATACTGCTGCAAGACTCAGAAAAAGTGGTGCTGAAAGATAAAATGCATGGGAGCGTACATCGGTGAAACCGTTCTGGATTAAAATCATGGATGCCCTGCTTCCTGTTTACTGTCTACTGAGGAACAGATATCAAACACCAAATACAACAAATTATACACACAATCTCTAGAATTATTTCGAAACACTGAAAATCATCATTGATATGAGTACAGAGCTGTACTGTGTATAGTTAACAGTTTAAAAGGTAGTTTGGAAGCTCCCCAGAGAACAGCACTGAAGCTCGAGCCCTGACCTGCATCCAAACGCGCAGTCCACATATAGTAAAGTGTGCAGTATGTCCTATGCTGTGCTTTGATTCTCACAGCCCTCCTCCACACCTTCTCTTTCTGTAGCTCTTTCTCTTTTTTTGTCTCTCCAGGTTCTTTTCATTTGGGTTTTTGCTTTTATCAGCTCAGAGACTGCCAGGATTCAAAGCCAAAAAAAAAATCATTGTTCTCCCAACTGACTAGCTGCCAAATCTACTGACCACCCTATCGACTAAATAGATTCATCTCATTCATATATCTACATCAGGTTAGAGTTTTTGAGTCAACCAGTGAAGCATGCCACACACGTGTACATTTATTTCAGTCTAATGCAGATCAGCTCTATCATTTCTTGGTGGCGAGGCTGACTGCACGACTAAGCTTATTATGTAAATATCCAGTCTGTTTCAGCCATGGCAATGTGTGGGCTGTAATCGGGTTATTTTTATACCAAGTCGACCCATTTCTAATGTTCGCCTGTGTCCAAAGTTTAAACAAGCCTGTGCCCAGCTCTGATGGAGCCACATGGCACGGATTGTGGCATCATGGTTGGGTTAATAGAGATCAGCTGTCTGCCTTATGTCAAAACTTCCTAGAAGGAGGTGCAATCACATCATTGATGGGCTGTGATGGAAGCCAAGCACCCAGATGTACTGATTTCCTGTGTTATTTGGTCTTGAGTGCTGATCTAAACCATCACTTCCAATGGCAAAATTAGAGGTTTAGTGAGAGTGCTGTGCCATGTTCTGTGATTACCTCACATGTACATGTAGACATGTTGCCTGTGCACCAGTCTCTCGCATGATTGCTCATGAAATTAAACTTTCAAGTCATTACTTTGGAACATTTTAAGAGATCTTGTTAATTCAGAAAAAAAAAACATAGAATTTGAAGTGGATGCTTCCATACTACGATAGTCCAACAGAGGTAAAACCAACATTACAAAAAGGCGAACAAGGATCTGATGAGAGGAAGAGGAGGTGAGTAACTCAGACCATGGACACAGGAGGACCAACCATAAACTCTTTGTCAAATGTGGATAAAGCCTTTTGGAAGCCTCAGAATTTTGGCTGTGAATGTTATTGGAACCAGAATATTTTGATGAAAGGGTCGAGTGCTAATGTGAGGCTAAGTCAAGACTCGGGCCCCAAAATACGACCTATATTTACGTTTCCAAATGACTGCGCCTACCTCCGGCTTCGCGTGTCGTATGAACCTTCCCTTGGGTAATGTTGGCTCAGAGGATAGAATAGTAATTCAACAATGTGAAGGTTAATGGTTCACTCCCAGTCTGAATGTCAAAGTATCAAATGGCAATTTAATGACTTCCGTACTTGAATAACATGTTAGGGTATTGTGAGGAATGTGACGAAATAGATGTTTATATCTTCTTCTGTGGTTTGCCGGATAAAACCAAATACGTTATTTAAACGCACTTTTGTCCACGACCGCTAGATGTCGCTTTTTCCCTCCCAAAACGTAAATATTTGTCGTAATCCGTGCTTGCGGAAATGACCAATGCCTACGTCGGGAATCAAAATTCTAAAAACCACTATGACAGTGTAATAACAGCACAAACAACTGGGGCCATTTTTCAGAGATACATGAAGTACTTTAAGATTCAATGAAGTAATGCTGACATTCGCTCATGATTGGGACGAGTTTTCATGTGAAAGGAAAAAAAAAATTAAAAAAAGCTGTGAAAAACATCCCAAATAGATTTTTGGGTTCAGATCCTAGTAAATTCATCCAACTGTGAAATTCACTCTTATTGGAATACAGGAGTCATTTCTCAGTGGAGAAGTTTTCCTTTTAGTTGGCTTCATACCATATGATAACACAGTAATCAGTCCGAGACCGTGTTGAAAGAGCAGCTTCACACTGTGCTGACCCAGAGTTGCATCTGGAGAGAGGATGGGAGCTGACAGCGATCCCACCCAACATCAGGATGCACATCACAAATGAAACATGTGATACTTTAATCCCAAAGAAGTGAGGGGAATACCCATTCAAATCATGCTTTGTTGATAAATTGCAGTACATTTAAAACTTTCTCTCTTCACTTTCCCCTCATAGGAGTCGCAGCAGATGTCTGCGCCTCCCTGAGCCTGCTTCTGCTGGAGGCTTCGTCCTGTTGAAAGGGAGTTTTTCCTTCCCACTGTCACTGAGTACTTGCTCATAGGGGACTGTTTAACTATTGGTATTTCATTCTAACATTGCAAGGTCTTTGCCTTCAGTATAAATTGCCTTGAGGTGACTGTTGTTGTGAGTTGGTGCTGTATAAATGAAACGGAACCGAATTTTAGTTTAAGTGGAAGTGCAATGGGATTACTTATCCCGAAGGAGATTAGAAACACACAATGAATTACTAAGCAGTGCATCAGTGCAGATCACTGGCCTCTCTTCTTCATCTCTTTTTAAAATTATTATTATTGTTATTTTGTTCCTTGAAAAAGGGAGACAGACGGGCAGCTTTACATTCATGCTGCCAGGATATCCAGGAGGTCTGACTGGAAGCAGATGCAGCAGTTATGAGACAGTCGTGTTTGCAAAGGGAGGCTTTGAGGAGCCTGGCAGGGCTTTGTGCTGGTGGGAGGACCAGTTGGAAAGGGCCAGAACCTTTCAAAAAGGGTATTCAGGATTACTGCGTGAGAGAGGAAATCGTTAAGGAGCGGAGAGGAAGAGAGAGTTAGGAAAAAGCGAGAGGAAGTGAAGATGAGCAAATGATTTCAACCATCCAACAAACTTCTAAAAATGACCACAAAGAGACCAAAGAAAAGATTTCAGACTTTGAACACTGGAATAAATGTTGTAAAATTGTTTCATTCCAAAGTGAGCATGAAATGAGGGAATTCTTTAAATCCCACAAAGAAAGAGGAGTGACAGAGGCTCGGTCTCACTGTGCTGCAGGTCTGTGGGCTGTGTATGCACAGTTTAGTCAGCAATGACTATCAAATACAATGCAAATTTTAACTCGCCACTGATTAAATGAGCGATTTTCAATTGCGGAACATAGAGTCAATATATTCTAGGAAAAAAGTGCTTTCATAAGCAAATGAAACCAAAATGCCCAACACAAGGAGTTTTGTGCCAGTAACTTCACGAGCTATTTAAGAATGAATATTTTTCAAAATCCATTTCAGCTGAACTCATAATTTGCCATTCACATCTAGCAATTTTGTCATAGCCCTGGACTTTTCAAAAGGAAGTGGCTCATTTTTGAAAAGAAAACGATAAAATGATGTCTGCTGCCAGAGACGGGACCCAGTGACTGTGGAAATCCACTGAGTTCCACTGGCTATACTCTAAATATCCATTCATCCAATTTCTTCCACTTATCCAATTTAGGGTCGCACAGGGGCTGGAGCCTCTCCCAGCCGCTATAGGGCAAGAAGCAGAGTACACTCTGGACAGGTCACATTGTTAACCATTGCACCACCCTACTCTAAAGATTGCTTACATTCATTTAAAGTATCAGTAAAAAAAAAATAAAAAAATGCCCGTACTGGTTACTTTGTAAAGATAATCTCCCAATTAATCCCAATATAACTTTTGTTATGATTAATAACAGTATTCCACCACCTCTTTCTTCTGTACTATATTTCTCTGTCAGTGACAGTAATGAACTCCTTTTGATGTCCTTCGTTAGTAAATGAAGTAAAGTTCTCCTCTAGCCAGCTGGATGTAGTTCCATTACCTTTCTGCTAAAAGTTATTGTTCATTTTTTTTGGCATCACCAGGGTGTGCTGTGCCCTAATTTAACTCAGTGTAACATGAGAAAATAATAAACTGAGGATATCTTTAAGTCTGTGTTTTGGAAGTGGTTTTCTATGGAATCTGCTCTTCTGAGGTTTTTCAGGCTAGACAGTAGTATTTTTATATTTCATCTATCCTGTAAAGCCCCACAGGGTTTAGTTCCTAGGCCCCCCTTTAATTTTGTTTACTATCATGGTAAAATGAAAGTGCGCCCACAGTCAGATCACAGGTTTATCATATCAGGAGAAAAATCATAATAAAGAAATCTATTCTCCACCAGGTCTTAAAATTAGGTAAATGCAACCTGAGATAGGATCATTGTCATGTTGCATGACCTAAATTGGGCCACGCTTTGGGGTTCACATTTGACTCTACAATACTTTGGCATACAGATGAGTTCAAGGTCTACTCAACTGCAGTGGTGGAAAGGTGCTGTGGCTGCAGAACAAGGCCAGATGATGGTTTGAGAGCATGCTGTCCCCATGGTCAACTGTAGTCATGGGCTACGTTCAGAGATTTACAAACATGCAGAATTCCCTGTTTGTCCCTCACACATGCTTAGAGACTCGGTTTGCTGAATTATATTAAAAAGATACATGTAGCAAATATGCTTTTTCATGTGCATTGTGTACTGCTTTTAAATATAATGTTATATTTACGTTTTATTTCATGTGGATTTTTTTTAAATTTCTGCACTGATTTTGTTTCCACTTCTCTATAACGGCTCCTGTAAAGCACATTGTGACATTTGCTGGTGAAAAGTGCTTCATAACTGTATAAATACTGTTTTTATTTTTATATTCTACCTGTAAAACAGACTTTAAGTACTCTGAGCCTTCTTTTCTTTTCCTTTTTATTATTGCCACTAGCTAATTCTTCCTGGAATTTGCGAGTCATATTAGGTAGCTACGACAACCGTGCATCTAAATTTATCTTAACACAGTAATTTCACTGCTTTCCAGGAAATTGCTGTTTTATTTAATAATGCTGTCCACATACATGCTTTCGTGACAATGGGGTAATGAGGTTTCTGTGTGCTTCTGCTCAGTCATTAAACAACCAATCTGTCTATACATTAGGGCTCACCATTCAGAGTGACAGCACAACATAATCATCTCTGTGGTTAGGAAAATAGAGCTTGGCACATTAATTTGAAAGTACTCTACTGGGGACTGTATTGGGTGTCTATGTTCTCATTGTTGATGAGGTATCCTAACCACTTGAGTGGTCTCTCTGTTCTAAACAGGAGCTCAGCTGTGCAAAAGGAAAATAAAGAATTCATGAGTCCAAACTTCACCTTGTTACACACAGTGTAAACTTTATCCTTTGCTATGAGCTGTCACAAAGCCCCAAAGTGTTTGTCATTTTCTGTCAAGATACAATGAACTTATATCTACAAACTGCATAATTAAGCAAGATGATTTTTTTTTTTTCAGATCCAGAATGACAGGATGCCCTGCAGAAGCACCACTCATGGGGGGTCACGCAGGATTCAAGCCAGTGACTGTGTCTGTATTTCTGTCTCTAATGCTCCTGGTGTTTTATCCATTTAGTGTGAAAACTGACATTTGCACACATATCCGAGGATGACGCTCGTGTATGTGTGCAGATTGTAACCTCATCATTAGCTTAATAGCATGGCTCCCCTAACTTTACTGTGGCACACAGGGTGCCTCTTCCTCATCCCTCGGTGTTAGCGGAAAGTCCTTGACCTAGGTCATTACATCGGCCCCTTCTTTATTACACGGGGAGAACACTTTTTAATGTGGGACTATCTGTGTATTAATGAGGGGCCAGATACCCATATAGGCAGGGTAACTATTTTTAGAATAAATAAATCACAGTGTCCTTTCATAATGCAAAGATTAGACTTTGATGAAAGGTTTCTTTTTAAAAAGAGGACTCTAAACCCTTGAACGCATCACTTTCTCTACAGTAACAACAGTCCTGATGGCATCATTGTCTTATACTGGAAGCCAAGGTGACACACACGAGATAGCAGAGTAGGATTACACACCAACACCGAAGGTTGCGGTTGAGCACCGAGCCCCTCATCGCCCTCTATTGGCGATGAAGCCTTATTACAGGATTACAGCAGTCCCATACACATGGGCACAGAAGCACATTACATGTAGTTTGGCTATGGCTGATATAAATAATAAAAATAAGAAACTCCCTCTAAATATACGTTGTTCTATACTGAGAAGACATTAAAACAAAATAAGTGTTACTTTTTTCATTTGAAGACTACATTATATTTTATATTTTACCGTCAGTTTTATGACATCGAGTTTAGGTTTATGATGCATTTGCGAGCAATAGCTATTTTTTACTTACCTCAAGTTATGGAATTAAGTTGTTTCATTATTATTATGGTCAACTGACACAGTTTGTTGTCATGTGAGAAATTGCACGGAACTCCAAATATGGAAAGCTCAGTGTTTATTTACCAAAAAGAGAACAAAAGGAGAATATGTTGCGTGGGAAAACAGCGACTCTTACGCTTTGTCAAACTGAGCTGGCGGGATGAAGACTGTTGTGTTTTTATGGGGGATTTGGATGAGGATAGGGATGGGGGCGCTCGTGCCAGTGCGCACATGCGCATTCGGTGGGAAACGCGATTGAAAACGGGCAGCTATGCCGCGCGGTGCAGAAAACGGGCTGGACGCGTCCGCTTGGAACAACGGCCGGTGTACCGGAGGACTGACCCGGGGACTGTGGGACCAGGAGGCGCCTGAGAGGCGTTAACAGCGATTCTTTCCCCGGGGACAACCTCCTCCTGAAACCGCAGCGGGTGCAAACGCTCGACGAATCCGCTCATTTTCCCATTTCTCTCTCCCATCCTCTGCTTTCGGCACCGCAAGAGACACCGAGAGACCAGCAATGTTGCTGCCAAATGTTTAGGATTTATTCCCGCTGCCCGTTTCTTTGTATCGACTGTAAATAAAACTGAACACAGACAGTAAGCTCCAACAGCGGGGGTCACTATGGTTTTATTGGCGCTCCGCAGTAGGAGATGTCTTAATAGCTGCTGTATGGGGACGTTATGCTTGCAGTTGTTGCTGTGGATTTTATGTGCCGTGAACGGAGAGGAGCAGTCGTTCAGTGTAGAGGTAAGACGAGGACCGATTTTTTTATTTTTTATTTTATTTTTTGGTAATCTCAGCGTTTCCATGCAGAACAGAGCTTCGCATTTCTCTTACATTGTATTATTTTGTCCTGATTTGAAAGAATAAAGTGTAGAGTTACACTGTAACTCGTGTCCCTACCGTGTTGATGTTTCACCAACCACAACAACAGAGTCTTTGTGAGATGCCCAGCTGGGTTGTAGCTCTACCCAGTTCCTTTACCCGCTTTTAGATAGTTTTTTTCCCTCATGGAAGATACATTTCTGAATGAAGTGCGGGTATTTTTATAGGATGCAAAAACCTTGTTTGTGTTCTCAAAGGGCTGAAACGTTTAAGCTCGGATAGAAGCAAAAAAAATGTGGGCTACTTTATTGTCAGCGTAGTCATTCAGTGTTGCAGGGTGAAAATACGCGTGTAAACAGTGAACATGCGAGGTTTTTGTGCGTTAGGGGCTTTTTTGGACATGATAACCTCCACTTCACAGCATTGCAATAAAAAAAAAAGAGGAGAAAAAAGCAGCACATGCTCTAAGGCTTAACTCTGCAGGAAGGAGATCTTATGGGGTCATAGGCAACAATGTGGCCAGCTAGAAGCAAAGAAGGTTTCTTTACAAAGGCAGTTTGTATTCTCAGATGATTTCCCATCTTAATAGGTAGATGAAAGTCTTCAGGCTACAAGTGTTGCCAATAAAATGCCTGTCAGAATCTCTCCTGATTCTTCTAGTGCTGTTTCTTTCATGTGGGTGCAGAGAAATTATTTGTGCACATTTGTGTATTTTACAGAGAAACCTTTCCAGTCTGTCTGTCTCACACACACACACACACACACACACACACACACACACACACACATGCATGTAGAGACCCCATGCAGGAGCATCCTGGCATGTGTACTGACAGTCGTTCAAGTCCCACATCCACATTTCCACACGATTTGCAAGCTTGGCATGCCAGAGGCAGAAGGGCAGCAGTTTTAGTCCAGATGCTACAGGTTATTCAGTTAACATGGCCAAGCTCACATGACAGAAGGAGGGCTCGAGTTAGAAAGATGTGAGGAGATTTGTTCCTAGCTTTTAATTAAGATTACTGGACTCTCTTTATTTTCTCCGTGCCTGTCTGCTGGCAAAGCCCATGCTGCTCAGTACTGTTTAGCTTGATGAAAAATGCAATACTGGTATTAACAACAGCAGTCTCTCATGGAGCATTCCCTTCTCCCACATCGCCAACCTCCACTTGAATCTTATTATCCACCTCCAGCCTTTGCAGCTCTTGTTTCTTTGTGTCGCTGAATTGCGAATATGGCCGTGGCACTCTGACTTGTTCCTTTAGAAATTTCCCAACTGTAGTAAGTCAGTCTGAGACATCCAAATGGCCTGCGGCTGATAAATATTTTGACTTTGACAACCTAGAAATAAACGCCGCAACATCAGTGTGCATATTTTAGCATGTGTAGGAGCAAAAGATGAGATGTGTTGAATGTATGTCGCTGGCAGCCCCCTGCTGCGTCTGCTGTGTAAAGATACCGCTGAGCTCACACTTGTCAGCATGTAAAATCCTGCCTAGAGAATGTTGCACTAAATGTGTATACCTACAGGAGTACGATGTCTATGATCACTGTGCTTTTCAGCTTCCTGCCATGACAGCACGTGTGCAGGATTGCAAAGCCTCCATACGTTCCCATTCATTTCTGTGTGAAAAGTGGGCTTTTTCGCTGTAATACGAGACATTTGCGGCCCCTGATTTAGTTGTCGCGAGGGGAGAGGGGTGTCGAGGCTGCCTGAAAGAGCGCTTCTTGCATTTTCGCTCCGCAGTGCACAACTCGATGCGCCCTGTGAAGGAAGTTTGAAGGTTTAAGCATCAGGTTGGCTTTAAACTGACAAGTTGTTTCAGTGGACACGTCCAGCACAGGAGAAAAGAGCAATTAATGAGGGAGAGGTGGTGCAAGAAATTAAATTCTAAGGGCTATTTAAAGCGGGGCAAAGTCACATTAAAACACATGTTGTGCAGTAAGCGCAGCACCACTCCAGCTCGGTAGCATGAGGCTGCAGTTAGACGGCGATAACCGATGTCTGCATTCTTTCTGAACAGTCTGTTTGGAGACTGAGCTGGTTTCACTGGAGCCACTCACTGAACTTGTTGGGACTGTGTTTACACTGTGTATGTGTTTGTCTCTCTCCATTCCCACACCAAATGTTCTAGAGAGCAGACATGGATGAGTATTTCCTCTAATTAACAGGTGCGGTTTGAGGTGGGAGGTCATCCCGATCCTGCCCTGTGATTACTGGTCAGACTGCGGTCTTTTAGAAAACCTCACCCTTTTGGATGGCAGCTTCAGTGCCGACCTCCTGGATTTGACTTCACGGCCGATGTCACTGTAACGCCTCTGCTCCCCGATTGTTCCTCCTGTTTCCTTGCTTTGGATTACATTTTTTTTGCAGGAAGAGCAGCCTGTCAAACAGTGATAAAAGTGTAATTAATAGGAACGTGTAACGCCTCACTTTAGCGTTATACATGTCTGCTGCGGAAATATTTCTGAAAGCTCTTCAGCTTTTGTTCATGCGATTGTCTCCCCCTGTAGTAATTCTCTCTGCAAATTGGACAGCCTCATTAACAAAGGCACAGGCACGACTTAATTTTATTTATCGCCTTGTGAGTATTATTTTCTATTTCAATCCATATTGGTTTTATATGGTTTTGTGTGACGGCCAGTCAAGTGCTTTCTCTGCAAGGCGTCATGCTGTAGGTGGGCTGTACAAGCAGTTGATCTATCTCAAGTTATTTTTATCATTAGCTCTTATATAACTCAGAGTAATTAAAAGAGAGATAATGGAGGATTAAGCTTTTTATTTTTTATTTTCCTTCCGGTCTGTGTTTGACAGTGTTACACGGTTAGGGGGAGAAATTTTACTTAATATTTCATAAGAGTTTTCTCCACTCCGTGCCACAAACACATAGACATGCTGAGCTGAGCTTTGTCTGAAGTAGAGCCGCACAGATCGATCAGCTGGTTTTCAGCTGATTGGTTGTGATAGATGACCGGCTCATCAGCCTTGGATATATCTGATTGCATGCCGATTTTTTAAAACCATATCCCAAAGTGTAGCTACACTGGAGATGGGTATTTCAAGGAAAAAATATGACTTGATTTTTACTGGTACCTGTTCAGCTGTTCTATGACGATCACTTCCTGCCCCATAAGTGACTGCATAGTTCTGATAGACATGCTTTATGCTAGCTGTAGCGGGCACAGTTTGCCCCGAACCTCATTTTTCCTGAATATTAAAGGACTTCCACCGAAAACAGCTGCAGTTGAAGATGGGGGTTGTACAGTCTCACATCGGCCTTTTTCGATCGTTCTGTCTTCCTGTTCTTTAATGGTGGTCGGCAAACAGTGTCACTCTGCATTATCGCCACCTTCTGGTGGTAATGTATAAATCTTACCAGGCGCAGGTAGAAATAAAGTAAAACATATCATTTAGACAACAAATATAATTCCGTGAAGCACTTATTTTTAATAACTTGATGGTTATTCATATATTCAAAAATCATGTTTTGCTTGGTTTCTATTGAAGAAACTACTAAAAAAGCAGAATTCAAACATTTTCTCTGGGTTTTGAATACTTTAAATATGTATATGTGAACTTTGAATATCTATAAAAACATGAATATATTAAACTTTAATGTTTTGTAATGCTATCTGTGTCAAACATGGTCTAATCACTTAAAAGCTTTAATTGTATTGCTCGCAAGTATTTCTCTGTTCTTGCAGTTTGATCCTCTTAGAGCTCAATTATAACGATGTGGATGCACTGAAGCCTCATGAGCATCACACTACCTTGGTTACACTCGGCGTTTCACTGGGAGGCATCAGGTGCAGAGCTGCGCTCTGAGTGTTTGAAGTGTTTGAATCATGCCACTGTGCTCACCAGAGACATAAAGAAGTTGCTTAGTCAGGGATAATCTGCTGTACAACAGAGAAAGCACAAAGTTGTACTCCCATCTGTTAACACTTCCTTTATCAGATGGATGAATGAATTAATAAAAGGTGCTTTGACTAGACTTTGCTGGCTGTGATTATTACCTCCAACCAGCAGTTTTATCAGCTCGCTCTGTTTGTCAGTGAAGGTTGATACTGACTTACAGTATTATGACCACACCCTTCACATCTGTGTGGAAAATATGAACCTACAACCTGCAGTTTGTTAGCTTAGTGCAAAGGTTGAAAGGTGAGGATGGCTAGCCTCGGTCTATCCTGATCCAGTGGTGGTGTTGCGGCTGGGTGCAACTGTGGCATTGAGTAGTAGTAGTGCTGCTAGGCATTTATGCTAATCTAAGCTTAGCTTCATTTTTAATGGACACAACACAAGAATGGCATCAGAAGTTCTCATGCAACTGTGGCAACAAAGTGCGTTTGACAAACCATCCTTTGAGTAATCATAGGTAAATGAAGTATTACCATAAGACTCTTTACGTAGCCATGTAGGCAGTGTAGCTGCTTTCAGCACTGGGCTAATTCCTGGCTCAGTGCTGCCCAGTGCAAACTACTCAGTCCTGTTGTCAATATGTGGGGAATGGGAGAGCTTCATCCCCTGTCTCAGCTCATGTTACCAGTTGGCATGCTCAGGCCCTGAGTGCCATCTGAATAATGGAAAACAATTGATGCGAATGTGTGAGGATGTGTGTGCGCGCGCGCTCTTGTGGGTTCTCTCGCGTTCATTTGAAACGTGCATGTGTGCGTTCACTTCTCTCCGTCCTGCATGTCACAGAGAGAATTTATGTTTTAATATAAATGCACTAGAAAACAGTGTTAACAGACCTCATTTGCTATTTTTGGTGATAAGCGCTCACTGGCATGGTGTTCCTTTTTTCTTTTTTTCTTTTTTTTTCCCCAAGACACATTTCCCAGAATTTGCTTGGCAGTCAAAGCGTGTGCTTAGGACTTTGGTGTGTTTTTCCTTGAATTTACTGTTAATGAAAGTTGAATGTTTCTTTACTTTTCCTGCGCCACGGTGGTTATCAGCATTGATATTAACAACTTAACTACACAGTTCTCCAAAATCGCTCCAAATTGAAAATGCATTACGTCCTTTGCAGCAGAGGCTTTGTGTTCCATCAGTGACTGGGCTTTTTACTTGCATGGAAATATAGCCAGTTATTTCTTCACAATTTATCTTTAACAAAGTCGATATTAAATTGTTGCTGTTGTTTCCCTGCAGCCATATTTTCCTCCTACATACAGTACACTTAGTGTGCATGAGCTCACCTCCTGTGTCTGAGTGCATGCAGGCATATTTATGAGTGTATTTATATTGGTGCGCTTCGCCCTCGTTTCTCACTGAGCAATCATATGGATTTCACACACACACACACACATACACACACACAGCACTTCTTGACGTCATTTGGCTTCGGTAAGAGAGCAGATTTGTGAGCCACTGGGGTGTCTGTGTCAGTCTGTTCATCCAATCCTTGAGAAATACAACAACACCTGCACAGACATAAATGATTCATAATCACGCACACATGCACACACACACACATGCACCTGACTTTCTCTGAGCAGCCACTTGTTATTATGTTTTGTTCAAAATTTTTTCTCTGCGTGTCAGTCTCCCACATTCGAAGACGTATCTTTGGTCACAGCTTACTGAGCTGTTAAATCTTTAATGTCACTAACAACAGCAACATTAGATGGTGCCAATGGGGCATCACGTGTAAGTCTGTCAATTTGGCTTTTGACAAACGCTCAGGGGTGTGTGTGTCCGTGTGTGTGTGCGTATTTAAATGATGCACAGTTTTGTGAGTCATGACAACTGTTTCAATCTGTTCCTGCGTGCATATAATCACATTTCACCGTGTTTGAATTAGTGATTATGCGTCATCCCAGAATTAACGTACACTGAAACCTGAATATCAAACAGCCTTATGGAGGTTTTTGTCTTTTAGGACTGATATCATACTGCAGCTCCCGTCACATGCCATAATCTTGACATTTCTTGCTGTCATTTTCCATTATCTTAAGTCATTAAAATACTCTGACAAACTCCCAAAAGATTATCCACTCAAAGCTCGCCGTTCTGATCAGTATGTATGATCAGACTCTGACATTTTTCCGTGACATTTTTGTGACATTTCATCCTAATGGGGCCACTGAGAAGGTGGACATGGCATGCATAAAACCATTGTGTGTGTGTGTGTGTGTGTAGCTGCTAGGGGCTAAGTACGCTGCAGCGCTCTGCTCAGCCTCTGCAATCATCACATCGTATCAGGGTCATGAGGTGCAGATGATGGTTTTGGTATCATTAAAAGTCAGGTTGATTCTTTTTCCTCGTTTAAATTTTACAGTATGAATTTGAGTACGGCAGAGAGAATCATGTGGGTATGTGGTTATTTGTGTGGGCAGGAAAAGCTCCGGTTGCCTTGACGACCCTGGCATACTCGCCAGTGGTCTGGCGTGTAACCGATGAATAATTCAGGGCGGTCAGAGGTGGCAGGCTTCCCCAGAAGGCTGGGATCTTGTTCCCACAAGTCACCTGTGCTGAGAGATGATCACTCCCAGCAGCTTTGCTCCGACTTGCAACACAAATGGATCTCCTTCATACCATCATCATGTTGTGTATTCACTGAACACTTTGATATAAGGTCTCGCCTCCGTAATGAATCAAGGGGCTGGATGTGCTCACCAGTAATACTCAGGCACAGTTTTTCTTAACAGTCACATTCTTCTCCTTTTATAAAGTTTGGAATAATTGGGCAGCCTGCTATTTGTAGTGTAAAAAAAGACTTGGGGCAAGGTCTTCTAGTGCTGTTTTTCTGTCCTAGCAGGGAGCTAATTGTATTCTGTCAGCATGCCGGGGTGTAAATCATTCACATTAGACGAGCAGAATGGAAAGCAGAAGGGCTTTCGGTGTGTGCGTCCACAGCTGACAGACACTGGCCTTTAACAGGTAGTATTTCTGTCCTGTCAACAGGTTAACTGACGTGCAGAGTACTGGGCTGCTAAATGTAACTACCTGTTTGTGAAAAGGCAAAGTCAGCGAATTTTTGACAGCCAGATCTCATTTTGATCAGTTTTGACATGCGGACCACCTGAAGGTATTTAAAATTTAAAGATAGCTCTACTCGAATTGTAACAGTGCCATCAAGCTGAGGTGTGTATATCTCTCCGTGGCCACCTCTCTGGATGCCCCCACACAAAGATGCAGCCTTTTGAGCCCCAGGCAGACAAGCCCAGTCACACAGACTGGTTGGAGACCAGCTGGCAGCGATTGGTCGCAGCTGGTTGCAAGTGTTTGTCGGCAGTTGCTGTGAAATTGACCAGTAAAGCCTCAATGAGACACCATTTGTTTTCAAAGTAAAGTTGCTCCTTGTGAAATGTGTTGATTGTAACGGCTGTTTTTCAAGAGCAGCCTTCAATAACCAATTCTCTGCAACTGCTGCTCCCATAAAGACACATTTGAAGAGCACAACAACTCAGTTAAAGTGTAATAGCCCCGTGCACTTTATTAGCAATTAATAATTATTTCAGTCAATAATTTCCTAGTGACTGAGCATGAAATAAAATGTCTTATTCTAAATGTGTTCTGCATGGATGTCAAGCCTGTATGACTAAATCATAAAAGTAAGTGATCAAGGAAATACATCATTAGGCCTACAGGGATTTGTAGTCTGACAAGAAAAAAGCAAAAGTGAATAAAAGTAGTGTCTCACCACATTGTAGGAAATAGTCCGAGCCTCCCCACTCCTACTCAGATTCTCTGGCTCTATAACTGTCTGTATATGCTATAATATCAATTCTTATAAATGGCCTGCAATAGCATTGTGCGCTCAGCCTGACAAAGTTCAATTAAAATATGAACTGTTTATCTGTTCCATCATGCCTGTGAGATTTCTCTCAGTAACTCACAAGCTTGTAAACAAACTCTGGCTGCATTCATTAAAGGTCTGTTACGAACTTGCTCCAAACACACATAATTCAGAGTTGCAAACAGGCTGAGAACATGTTGCTGTCTGTTCATCACAAGACTCAGGCTGATGGGCAGGAAATGTTAGGATACCATATAATGCGCGTGTGCCAGTTCACTAAATTGTCTGGGACAGAAAAAAAATAGCTGTTCTTTGGTAATTTCAGTGCCAAAATGCAGCCCCGCCCTCTGACTGAAGCTCGCCGTGGACGTTTAACGCACATGTGATCTCCAACATAGGCCACATGCCGCGCCTGTAACCCGAGGGGACCGAGCTCCTATCAGCTGATCAGTCACAAATGCCAACATCAGAAGCTGCTAAGTGATGTTGGTGTGTTGCCATGCCAACCAGGCTTCCCAAGCCACATCTCATCCATAATAGAGTGATCCCGTCGCCTTACAAGGTGGCCTTTTGATGGCACCCATCGGCTAATTAGCCCGCCTTCTGCTCATCAGGTAACAGAATCAGAGTCAGCTGGTTCGAAGGTGGTCTGGTGACATGAATTCTGCAAGTTCCCCTCAGTTCAGTACTCGTGTCAGGCATCTGGATGTCTGAGTCTCTGGAACAATGCACTCTTTTATAGATAAATTGCCTGTTCATTTCCCAAGTTTACCTGAGATGGGTTTACTAATGATAATACTGGTTTTAGTCTCTACTTGAGACCATAATACAGCTGAAAGATGTTAAGTAGTTAAATGAGAGGCTTAGAGAAACAGGAAACTGTATTTTTCCCTCGGTAATGGTGTTAAATGCACAGAAGAGACCTTTCAGGGTAGCTGTGAGGACTGAAAATTTAAGCCATGAGATGTGTGTGTGTGTGTTTTGTTTTTTTCCTCATAATGTGACAAGGTTGAAAAAGAAATGCACTCACCGTGAAGAAGTGTGTAGGGAGGTGAGGTGAGGCCAGGTTCTTCTCGCATCTGAAGCATGAGAGAAATCTACTTCAAAGTAAAGTGAAATCAAGTGTGGAGAACCCAAAAATAGGCACTGATGCATTTCAGAGATTTTAGCCTTCATCAGGGCACTGCTGGTTGACTCCTTAGCCTCCCACTTCAAGAGGGACTTGATTTCTGAAGAAGTTTAACCTCATTATAGTGCTCACTGCCTTCTGCTTTCAGGGTGCACTCGGTGCTTTTAACAACACTATTGTTAGATCACACTGGAGCTGTTGCTGTCATTGTGATGCTTGGCTGGTTTAAATCAGTTGAACCCCAGCGTTTTGCTAGGTCAGGGGTCAATGCTTAGATTGATACACCAGGTGTGATGATTAGTTTGTGGTTAGAATAGTGAAATTAATTATAGTTGTTTTTAAAAATGACTAAATATAGTTCCAATCAAAAAACACTTTGGGGGGAAGGCAAACTCTACCAAATCAAATATGCGGTTCTACCTGTGGTGGCGACCCCTTGTGGCCAGGGAGCAGTGAAACGTGTCTTGCTTGATAGTATTGTAATCTTTTGGTGGGCTGCGGATGTGATGACAGCAGTATCAAACATGATGCTCATCACTGCGGCAGGTGCAGTAAATGTAGCTAACGTACCTTAGATTATTTTAGCATGAAAACTAGAATGAGGGAGAAACACTAAGCAACCAAATAATGCACCATAAAACTACATCACTGTATTTAAATATGTATTAATATAGATGTACTACAGAGGATTTTTATTAGCTTTTGACTGAAACACTAGCTAGAAGTTCTGGACAAAGCCGCAATGATGTCGCCCATTGGTGTGCCATTTTGCTGCCTTGCGTTTGGGATTTTAGATCCCTTCATATTTTTTTGTTTTATTTATTTATTTTTTTTGGGGGGGGGCTTTTGTTAGCTAGCTGACCCTAGATATCATTGACACAGATACCTGAAGATTAAAAACACAAAGGAATGCCAGATTTTCACTCATCTGGTGACACCTGGGCTGTTGATGAGCTGCACCAACAAACATAGTCACGAGGTCCATTTCAGTAAATTAGCACTATATTAGCTGATTAGCACAGCGTTGTTAAGAAGAGTGGAATCAGCTAGACTGCTGTGGGGATCTATGGGGATCTATGTGAATCGACTCCCTCTTGGAGACAGCCTCCAGTGGCCTTTAGGGGAACTGCACCCTTCTTCTTTTTATTAGCCACTTGGGCATTTTCAGCAGACTGTTGTAGAAGACACTTTGCATTGTGCAAAAGACATGTAGAATGATATAGTTATTTTATTTGGAAATATTCCTTCAATGCTAGAAATAGTTCCTTGGATTTCCTTTGTATCTGCCCCTTCTTGAGATCCCTTTGCAAGAATTAACTTGTGTTACCGTATCTTTTGCTTTATCTGAGGAACTGAACTGCTGATGTGGTCATGCTTTTACTGTTGCCCGGTGATTTGTCCTGAGCTCTATTTCTATCTATCCCTACCTGTGGCTATAAAAAGTATGGGCACTATTCTATGTCACTGCTATTACACTGACAAGGAGTCCAAATTGCAACTTTATTGAACAGAGCCATCTATGCTCACAAACTCCCTCGTTATCCATTTGCAGAGAGCAGGACGGGGAAGAATTTCTGTCTTATTGAATAAAGGAGGCTGTCAAAGTGGAGCCTCCTGCTCTCAGGAACCCTTACATCGGCAGAACCCCGGGAACCATAGATCACAAAGGGAAAGAAAAAATCGATGAGGATGAGAAGTGGGCAGCAAGGAGGAAGGATAATGAAAGAAAACAGAAAGAGATGAGTGAAACGTAGAAAAAGCTGAGAGCTCGTCACTGATTCAGCAGAGTGCTTTTTAGATCTGCTGTTTCTTTTTTCCGCTCTGCTCATAAGATCTCCCCCCTGAAGGTGGTAGTAAAAGTCAGCTCTGAGTGGATGAATGGACACAATACCGTTTATTATACACTGTATTGCCAAAAGTATTTGCTCGTGTTTACTATGCGTCTCAGCATCCGTTGACCTTGCTCAACCCTTTAATGTGGCCTGTTTTGTGGCTGAGTTCCTGTCATTTCCATTTGTGTTATAATGTGGAATATTTATTCAGAGGAAAATTCATGAATGGACTTGTTGCACAGGTGGTATCCTATCACGGTGCGGCTGGAATTCCCTGAGCTCCAGAGAATGATCCAATCTTTCACAAATGTTTGTAGAAGCAGTCTGCATGCCTGTGTGTCTGGTTTCATATGCCTGTGGCCATGGAAGTGATTGGAACACCTTAATTCAAAGATTTGGATGGGTGAGTGAACACTTCTGGCAATATAGTATCGCTTCAAATCCTGCAGTATTGGAAATATTTGCATTAATCCATACTTCTGCTTCCTCTATCTTTAACATCTCTTCCAAAGAAGTCACATAAAGTTTGGCATGATGATGGAATTAAAGATCAAAGTCTTGGCTTCAATCTTTGAAAGTGTGTGCGGCATTAATATATTTGAGCCTTGAGCTCGTGCTTCCCTTTGATTCTGGTGTTGCAGCTTGTGGATTTTGGTGCTGAAAGTGCAACAGTGGCAACTTTTGTTTGACTGTGGAAGTTTCTGGTTTTCTGTGTGAACGATGACATGGGAAAATTCGAGCAGCAGCAGCAGTTTGAGGAAATGCTTTGAAGTTATCGGAGCCTATCTGCTACATATAGAGTATTTGACTGATCACAGAAAGTCGGTAAAGGTGAGACGTGCACGGCAGCCTTTTGAACTGAAACTGCAACACTGTGTTTTGCTTAATGGCAGCACAGTCAATCCTGATCCTGACAATGTCAAGGTGACACCATAAAAGTATACATTTTAAAAACAGGCAGGCCTGCTTTGCAACGCAGATGTCTGCAGATTGAAATGATCATTGGGAATGTAGGATTTTCTGAGCTTGTGTTGCACCTTTCTTCTTTAATCTCCGCATGAACAGATCTCAGCACCAATCGCTGCATTTTGGCTATCCTGTTGCAGTAGGAGACACGCGACGAGTGTGGAAAGTTTCTCCTCTGCTATATTCATCCTTTTGTGCTGTCTTGCTGTTTCCCTGCGGTGCTGTATATAAAGAACCAGTATGACAGCTACACCCTCCACATCCTGCCTCCCCGTCTCATTCTCATATGGGACATCGAACAACCCTTCACCCCCCCCCCCCCCCCCCATCCCATCACCCCCC
>VOQJ01014010.1:0-14375 GCA_015052665.1 Apistogramma diplotaenia | reverse complement strand
CCACCCCCCATCCCCCTTATTTATCTGGAGTCCACTGGAACAGCCAATTTTTTTTTTTTTTGGATCCCTGGCAATGTTCCCAACACCAAATTCAGTGTGTAGCAGTCTCTGTAAATAAATAATTACTCCGGTGTACATATGTTGCTCTCATCAGCCGGGGTTTTGTTCTCTGACATGCTTGCGAGAATTAAGGGTAATAGATTCAATAGCACAAGTGTTGCTCAGCCAGGGTGTCAACAACCCAGAGAGGACAGACAAAGAGAGAGGAAATAAAAGCAGAGGGAAGCAAGAGGAGCCACACACTGCGTTCCTCTATAGGAGAGTCTAACTGTTTCATTAACTCGGCAACACTAACAGTGAGGTTAAGCAAAGTTTCCACTGGTCTTTGTGGTGTTTATTTGTGAAAATATGAAAGCATCTTGGTTACACTTTGTTTCAGCATTAGTAAAGTGATTCAGATCCTCATGTGGCTACTGTGACCGCTTAAAAGACAGTTTCCATAATATAACTGAGTGTCGTAAGTGTGGCGTTACATTTTAATCACAAATTGTACCCACAACAAACCTCCATGAAGTGGCATTTTCAGTTCTGACGCACTCTGAAAGCTTGTGCTTGTTCTTGTGATGCTGAGTTGAGTTGGTGAGATGCACAGAACGGCACACGGCGTGTTTCTGCATTGTCCTGCGAGCGTGTGTTGGAAGTATAGAGGGTGTGAATGTGAAGTGAGCAGAATGCAGCCATTGTTTTTTGGCTGCATTCTTCACAATGGTCACTCTGTCAAATCAGGCGCGCAGCCCTGGCTTGACAGCCAGCAGAGCTCTGTGTGCCCCAGGCCCTCTGAGCCAGGCACTGAACCACTGGGCTGAGATCCTCTGGCAGCTTGTCAGCACGGCATAGTACTCCTGGACAGCCAGCGCTCTCATTGACTCACACTCAGTTTCATTTTCTCTCTGGATTCTGTTTTTCCCTCTCACTTCACATATCTGCAGCTCGGTTGGCTGTCAGGGCTTCTCTTGTTTCCGATGACGTACTGTGTCGGACGAACAGCATCCTGTGTCAGTATCGTGAACTTCACCCAAGCTAGTGGACAGCAGCTTTCCTTCTGCACATTGCCGAGCTCTCAGTCAGCTTCAGGGACAGAAAAAAAAGATATATTGCTTCTGAACATATTCTAATAAAGCCCTTTTTAAATGTTTCAATATATTTTGATATCAAGTCTTATTAGGTCACCTACAGCTTCATTGTAAGGTTCTGCATGAGTAGTACTTTAACACATAGGATTTTTTTTTACTACAGCTACTTGGGGATGAGATTGTGTCCTCCCACCCTACATATTCATGAAGGGTGGTGACACAGCATAACCTACATCCATTTTCATTGTATAACGAGTAGCTCAGTTTAAGTCTTTGCAGATAGAAGAAATTATGAAATGCAAGCAATGAATAAACAATTTGCATGCCTAGGTACTGTAATGGTAATGGCTGATATGCTTCCTAATTTCCCAGTATTAAGGATTATGAATTGGCACAGATCTTATGCCCTTCCTGATGCAACCCTTCCATTGATCTGTGCTTGGAACCAGTGAAATCTTTCCACAACCCTCCTTTAATATGCACATATTAGTAACAGTATCACACTTACATCATAATAGTATCTGTTCTCATGTGTGCAAGTTCTAGGTATGCATACAGTACCACACTAACTTAGTGAACTTTAAAAGAAAACTTAAGCTCTCATGTCACATCTGTACATTGTGAATCAGTGTCCTTGCTCTTGTTTCTGATGCTCTGTCTAACCACCAGAAACACTCCCGAGGTTGCAATTAACATCTTTTTGCATTTACTTTACTGTGCAGTGCTGCTTCTTCTAAGACCACTCTTGAAAACACAGTGTCAGCCATTCAGGGCGCCATGGGAGCTGAACAATGGGAAACATTTGCGATCCCCTGGGACAAAGAGAGTGCTTATACTTGCTTACATTTGGACGGCAAAATAACAGCTGTGTTTTCTAAAGAAAGGGTGGAGGAGTTAGAAATTGTTCGTCTCTGCTGGGTGCCCTCTTTGCTGTAATAGAACAAGTGAGAGTTGTAATTGCTTTGCTTGGCAGCTTTCACAAGTTCGATGTTGATGTGTTGTTAAAGTCACGGGGGATGTTGTGTTTTTGGAAACTTGGTAGCATTTGGGATTTGTCTGCTCTGGAAAAAAGAAGGACGAGAATGTGATATTGTGAGAGCTGGGAGGGACAAAGAACAAGCTCAACCTACAAGTGGACTGACTGCTGGTCAGCCCTGCTTGTAGCTCACATCAGATGTCGTGTATTGAGTGAACCACGGGCACTTAGTTAAGCAGTAAGGAGGCAAGGAGGGTTATGGGCCCCTGGAGGCTTCTGCTGACAACCTGAGCTATTACTGCAATTGAACAGTGGTGACCAGGGCCCCACATGTGATTTGTGGGATAGTGTGTGTTCATCTCAAACCCGATGCTCTCCTCGTGGCGTGTAGGTGAAGAGCAGGTAGAGGTTTCTTGGCATCTAATCACAGTCCCTGTTTACTGATTTTTAGTACTTAATACTCAACTTTCACGCATTAAATAAATACTTAGGATGACTTATTTTTATGCTAAATACTTGCCTAAACAAGCAAATGTCACACATGAGAAAGATGACTCACCATATGATAAAAAAACGGGACTCAAATCTTCCCCCAGAACCAAAAACTGCGGCGCTCTGCGGATTATCGCACAAACCCTGAGAGATTTGTAATGTATTTCATCTCCTGGTATTGTTTTCTTCAACTGCATCCTCTGTTTTCTGCTTTATTATTTTGTGTTTGGGGTTGAGATAGGGCCACTGACAGTAGAGTGATGTTATAAATGCCAAGGTCAGAGGTTGGAGTTGTGTAATTCATCATTTTCATCTTCTGTGATTGAACAAACTCTGGAGCACTCTTACAAGATAGTACAGTGTCCCGCACCTTATCGTTTTCCTCGCCTCACTTTTTTTTCTTTCTTTTTATCATCCGTTTTTTTCCCATGTAGCTATCACTCCAAACGCCCTTTCTCCTCGGTTTACCTCACCTTTTTTATCTCTCCGTGTATCCACTATATCGAATCTTTGTCTCCCACTACTCTGTTCCTCCATCCCATAACTTTTTCTCTCGCCTTCATCTCGCTTCGCTTCCCTTCTTGTGCACTGTCCCTTTGCTCTTTGCCTCTTTCATCTCTCTTCATCCCCCTCATACCCATGTCTGTCCGCACTTCACCATTTTCTCGTCTGGGCTCTGTATATCTCCCAGCTGATAATTAGCCAGGCGGTACAAACCGCCTCGGCTTTGTTTGTGGCCCCGGGGCCGACAGGACATCCCTGTCTAAGACAACGTGACTTACATAAGCAACAGAAACAAAGCGGCGACGCAGACCTCAGAGGGACCCGGGAGGCAGGGAGACTGACTCAAGACTGAGCGATGAAACACGATGCAAATGGAAAAAGACGGAGACAGTTCTTCACTTATCTCATGCACCTGATGACCCGTGCATCTGTAGGGTCGGAACTGGTGCTATAGCTCTCAGTACTCCATAGTACTGTATTTATAAATAAAAAACTTTTAATAGTATGTACTTTGACAGCAGACAAATGATTCATGGCATCACTGCATCAGTGTAATAATAACTGCTGCATCTGTTTGGTTGCTGAACTCCTGATCATATAAGATGAGTTTCAGACAGCCAGATTTGATGTATTATAGTAGGATTAATATGCCATATACACTAGTCAAGCATAACATGATGACATCATGGCACTTGTTAGTGGGTGAGATACACGAGGGAACAAGTGACCATTTTGCCCTCAAAGCTGATTTGCCTAAATTTGACAAGGGCCAGATTGTGATGGCTAGATGATTGGACCAGAGCATCTCCAAAACTACACTTCTCGTGGAGCTGCAGTGGTCCAAGGAAGGGCCGGTGGTGAACCAGTGACAGGGTCATGGGCGGACCAAGGCTCACAGCTGCACGTATGTGATCGAATGTGGTTTGATCCACGACGAGCTACTGTAGCTAAAATTGCTGAAAAAGCCAATGATGGTTCAGTGCACCACAGTGAGTCAATGTTAAACATGAACATTCGTGCAGTTAGCGAGTTGTTAATATGATTTATGCAGTCAAAAATTAGGCCAGTTATTATGGGCAAACTCAGCATGCGCATATGCATCTACAGTAGAAACATCTGTTCGCTTGACCAGGCTGTTCACAGGCCGTCGTCCCACTGGCTATTTTAGTGCAATTAATTTGAATATTTTTGGTTTAAAACTTCATTGAGCACTTTTACCATTCTGCTTCCACGGCCATTATAGGAAACAACCCAAAGGGGGGGGTCTTCCACTGCAGAGCTGCCTCGCCCCATTTCCTCCACAAGTAATTCCTGAATCACTGAGCTGTATCTCCCTCCTCTTTATCTCCTTTCTTTTTCTCTGCCTCTCTTTATTTGCTATAAACCACATCTCCAGACACTTGTTCAATATTACAACCTTGCATAAATTTTGCCTCGATTTCTGTACTTCTCCAACTTTCACAAGCCATCTATTTTCATTGGAAGACTTGGGCCGAAACCCGAAGCTGTTTCAGCGAAAACCTGGATATTAATGCAATCCCATGTGGTAAAGAGCTTTCCATCAAGTCTGTAAAGACGTGCTGACATTTATACAGTCAAATATCATTCACGAGGTCCCAATTAACCCATTTCTCTGTTTTAGCCTTGTCTGTAAATTCTTAAGTACCTCACTGTACCTGCTATGAAGTGATCTAAATCTCAGTCTCTATCTGCTGATGTGTTATTCATGTGACAGATTTGCAACAGTTAAGTGCCTCGCTTTAGTAGGAGTGCCAGGGAATAAGTGATGCTCTTTACATCCCTATGGAGTCCTGTTGTGATAAGAAAAAAGAAAGAGAAAGGTAAAACTGAAGAGAGATGGCAGCCCGGAGAGCACAAAGGAAACCCAAAAATAAATAAATACAATTAAATCCAATTTTTTGTTTTTTCCATCCATCCATTTTCTTCCACTAATCCAATTCAGGCTTGCGAAGCGGGGCCTATCCCAGCTGTCATCGAGTGAGAGGCAGGGTGCACTGGACAGGTCACCAATTTGTCGCAGGGCTAACACAGACAGACAGTCAATTCACGCCCACAGTCAATTTAGAATGACAAGTTAACCTAACTCCATGCGTGTGTGAGGAAGCCGGAGAGAGCCCCGCTCCCCGTGAGTCGACAGTGCTAACCGCCTCATTACCGTGCTGCTCTATTTTTTTGTTTGTTTTTGACCTGCGTGATTCTAAACTCCAGTTGACCTTTGGCTGAGTGCTCTGACATTTTCATGCAAAAAAAAGTAGACCATAACTTTTTGTGTCTGACAGCTCAGAAAAAAAAAAATCTTTCCTTTGAAGTTCAGCAATAACATATTGCAGGATAAGATGTCTCATTGGAATCAGGTTAATAGCTTCCCACAGACAGCCTGTGTACGACTATAAATAATTGAAGACATAGCAGTCTAACCCTAATTGTATGATGATGAGCTTCTTTGTGGGTCAGATTCCAAAGCTTGGCAAAACATCAGAGGGGAGAGCAGGACTGGTTGTTGTTGCTGTTTTGGTTGCCAGTGACGTACGTTGAGGACCAGGACACAGAGGAGCAGCTTTCACTTCCAAATATTTCAGCATTAAAAAAGCTGGGGTTGATCTAGCGGTTGGCTGTTAGCAGAGGGTGTCTAAGTTAAAGGTCAACTCAGTGTAGTGACCGGCTTGTTGTCTGTGCTTAAATGGTGGATTATCTGTGCTCATGCATAGGCATTTGTATATGTTTTGGATATAAATTGTAAGAGACGTACAGGCTCTGTTTGCTGTCTAACCTCAAACTAACACAAAACTGTCCCCTGTAAGGCTGCGGCTTATTTAAATCAGCCTGCGCAAAACTTTCAAAACTTGGCCTCATTTTGAGGGAACTTCTCTGGCACTGCCAACTGGAACAGGTGCACCCCGACAAGCCGCGAGGCGACAAAACAATAACCCGGGGCCGACCAAGATTGTTTTATATTCAATTTGGTTTGCTTGCGAGAGATATAAAATGCCACAAACAAGTTTACATCCTCCAGTGATGACAGAACTGCTGTCTCCTTCCCTCTCTCTTTGTGTTCCTAGGTAACGATTTGTTCCTGGTAGCGGTCCATGAGCTCGGTCACGCGCTGGGCCTCGAACACTCCAACGACCCCACGGCTATCATGGCTCCTTTCTACCAGTACATGGACACAGATAACTTCAAACTACCAATGGACGACCTGCTGGGCATCCAGAAAATTTATGGTAAGGCTTCCTTCTGCTTTTTTATATTTGTTAAGCAGAAACAACACAGTTGAATAGCAGCCTCTTATTGTGAAAATTGAAAACCTAAAGGGTTAGTCTGCAAACTTTAACTATTATACAAGCAAGCCAATAACATGCTAAGCTTTGGTAGTCATGCTGGTGAGCCTAAAGGAAGCCACCACTCCCAGTTTGTCTCACCTGGAGTATTTTCTGTGTTCTTCAAACCCACTCACTGCACAGAATTAAAGATGATGCACAGAAGTACGATTAAGACCTAAATTTATGATCGTACGTCATCGTCAGAGCGACCACACCACGCATCCCTCATTGAGACACATTTGGAGTTGACAGACGCTGATTGCAGAGTGCTTTGTCTCCTCATAAAGCTGATACAGCTCTGCTGCGGCGATGTGAAATTTAATTTGACGGTAAAGGATTTATGGAAGCACCCACGTAGTTTTCTTCTTTTTCCGCTTGTGCATGAATTAGTCGATTGCGGCGGCAAAAATCAGACTAGATGTTTGTACCAGATAGTTCAAATGAGGCTGGACTGTTGAGGAGGAAGCCTCTACATTTCAATGCGTTATCAGAGCATCGATGTTGTCGACTCAGCCTCGGCGTGACATCTGAGTCGGTAAACAATTTGGTGGCAAATGACAGCGTCGTCCCTTACAGCTGTTGACGCTGTACACCAGTCACACTTTGTTGAGATGACTCTGGCCTGTCACACGAATGGCTGCGTGCGCACACACACAGAACCTGCCATCTGCTTACATGGTCAGGGCACGTCCCTCTGGGAGCGGCAGACCTGGGCAGGCGATCAAATCTCTCTTCATCCCTCTCGTGTTTTATTCCACTGTCCCTCCCTGCCTCCCCTCTGTGTTGTACCAAGAGTTGAAGGGCAGGACAAGAGATGGCAGCTCCCCTCAGCCCCCAGCCAGTAATTGGCTTCCTTTTCTTTCGCATGGCAACGCTGGTGCTAGATGTGGAACTAAACAGGGAAAGAGGTGGGAGGTGCACAGCTTACACCGACTACACGGCGATGCACTTAAGGTTGAGTAGGAAAAAGTGTGAATGGGGCTGCGTGAAGGTGAAGAGGTATAATGAGATATGAAGGAAATGTGAGTGAATTGGCATTCATTTACAGCTGCTTGCAGTCTGGGAGAGTCAGGTATAATCATATAAGGAATTATGGGAAGTTTAGTGCTTGATGTTGAGGCTCAGCTCACTGGTCGAGTTTTTGGGCGTGTAGCTTTGCTGCTTCTGTTTATTACGTCAAGCATTTGAATTGTAGGAACAAAACGCAGCTGGTTGCATTCGGGGTTTATCCTCCTTTTAAGTAATAATTTCGATAATTTATACTGCTTTTGAAAACAGTGATTTCTCATGAACAAAAACACTGTAAACTACATTAGATATTTATCGACTTAAAATGAATGAAAACCCGGGCAGCTCGCTGCTATAAATAATAAAACACAGAGCACATTCAAACCTTTAGATGTGGCATTTCTGCCGTATGATCTTTTTTTGTTTGTTTTTTGTTTTGTCTTCTTTATTCCTCCTCGACAAATCCCCAAATTTTCCCACTGGGCTTTGAACATAATGACGTCCTACCCTTTCGCAGAGCCCACTTCCTGTTTACAGAAACAACAGATTTCAGGCACCACTGACATTGCAGTTCATAATGATGTTGCCAACTGGGATGAAAGGAGCTGAAGTTATTCGGGTCAGGCAACCTTAATTGTATTAAAATTCAACTCAAGCTCCGAAACTATTTGAGCAGTAAGAACAAAATAAAAATTTTTTAAATGGTCTAAAGCATGTTGTTTAAGATCAATCTAATTTAACATAAAAACAAACTGATAAAGAAGGCTTGATCCTTTCCTACATGCACCATAATGCAGCTACACACAAACCTGACAGGACTCTAAGTACCTCAGTTCATCCAGTGTCCCTTTAAGTGTGCTACATAATATACAGTATTTATTTAAAATCAGACAAATCAGTAGTATGAACATGAGATATGAGTACTTAATGAATGAATGAATTTTGTGGTTGCACGTAGCTTGTGAAGGAGGCGTTGAAAGGCTCTTCTGACTCCTCTGTTCGTAGCCTGCGTTACTGGTCTTCACTTGTGCTCCACTAGCATCTGTGGGTGTGAGAGTTCTCACTCACCACACCAGCTGAGTCCAATGATTAGATTTCTTCTTCTCTGGTTTCAAGTGCACAGATCAGTGAAATTAGCCGATCGGTCCGGCACAGGCGGGTCACCTGGGGCTCTCCAGCTCAGCGGAAACGAAATTAACGATCAGATGTGGAAATTACAGAAAATCTTTGTTTAATTTTTCTTGTCACGGTTTTACCGTAATGTAGCTGTGAGTACACATTTGCCTGTTTGTTTACATGTCCATCAGACTGTGAATCTCCCCGTGCTTACATAACTGCAGAGTACTTTGGCTCCACTAATCTGGGATGTATTTCAGGGGATTAACTTCAGTCAGTGAATGGAATCACTCTCGTGTAGACCCGCTGATCAGTTTTGTGGACAGGGTGATGGCTTAATCCTGCGATTGTCTGGTTTGTCAACTACAGATGACACATTAAAGGAAGAGCCGGTGTAAAATGTCTAAGTAGCAACTACATGTCACCAGGACAGCTTCAGTGCGGTTTAGGAAGTCTGCTGACAGAATGTAAGACCATTAGAAACATACTTCTTATCTGATTATGGCGGGGGAGAGGTCTGTCTGACATGTTATGGGTTAAACATGGTCTCCATTGGCAGTCCTTTGGGAGACCATAAGGAACAAACAGCCCATCGAACTGCAGAGAACAGCTGATGCCAGATGGAGGCAGTGTCCCAAGTATGTGATGCACAGCAAAGTTAAAACGTGCAACCGAGTGTTAAAAACGATGACTGTCGTTTTTGATCTCTTATATTTTTTGTGCTTCTCCCGTTCATGGTGCTCCCTTCTCTCCTCTGGCACAACCAATCAGCATTCGACTAATGCCGAGCTACGTGCTGGTGGGTTTTTGGAGGGTTGCACTGGAGCACATTTGCGTAGGTTGAAAACTCCTCTCCGTAGGCAAATACTCGTGCAAACGGACACAACCGTGGTCCCTTAAAACGAGCATCTCATCACAGTCATCTGTTCCTCTGCCTCTTAGACACTTTAAACACATGGCACCTCGTGAACTTACAGTCACGGAGCGTGTTAATGACGGAGCATTATGTGCTCCATTATTCATATGCAAAGCCCACTTGTTGTCAGCCCCTCTCTGCACTGTTTTTCCTCTGAATGCATCACTCTCTCTTTTCGTGTACAGTAATTCGTGAATGTGAAATGACGCGCAGGCGTGTCTCTGCCAGAATCTGAGTGCATATTTTATTTTTATCTTCACATGATCTACATTTTTAAACCTAATTCTGCTAAGCCTTTTATTATTAATACTATTCCTATGCTTTTTTTATTTTTGTTTTTATCCTCCTTACCATGATATTATGCTTTGCTACGCTGAATCTCTAAACTTGGCAGCATTAACATCTACCCACTGATTTGTGCATGACCTCATCTTGTTTATCTGTTGACTCCTTTCTCTCTCATGTCTTTTTTGAGTCCTTGTTGGCAGTCTCCATCATGTCTTACCTTTTATTTTTTGCCACTGGGGTTTCAGCTGCCTCCCCTGCAAGATCTGAGAGCTGGTTAGCTTTAATTGATGAAGTAATTATAAGCAAAGTGTTAGTTGCAAAAGAACATGTTGCGGATACATGTAAGATGTGTTTCTTTGGCTCCCTGCAGGGCCACCTGATAAACTCCCCCAGCCCACCAAGCCTTTGCCAACAGCACCCCCACCTCGCTCCCATCCTCCTTCAGACCCCCGCAAACCAGACAGGCAGACGCGACCCCCGAGGCTGCCCTCAGGAGACAGACCGTCGCATCCCAACGCTAAACCCAACATCTGCGATGGAGGCTTCAACACCCTGGCCATACTGAGAAGGGAGATGTTCGTTTTCAAGGTAAATGAACAGCGTGTGATATCAAAACAAATCTGCGGGCTTTTCACATTTGGTTTGTTTTCAACAGTCTCACATTTTGAACCTGAGATGTGTTCTGCTTTTTGCAATTGTGGGAGCACAGAAAGCAGGTTTTTTTTGCAGTCCAAAACAACACAGTGCTACTAGAGAGTTCATCCCTGCACAACACTTCTGGCTGTAATACACAACGTAACTGGCTGATTACTGCAACAAAAGAACAGCTTTGCCCTGCAGTCCATCGTTATTGGTCTTAATTACAACCAGTAGAGACGGACTGTACATTTGAAACCTGCCTGTTGAGAGAGAGAACACCGCAGTTCTCAGAAAAAATTGTAATGCTGTGCAAAATATAAATGAAAACAGGATGGAATCAAGTATTGAAGCTGAATAATTTTTATATATGTTCTCATTTTGAAATGTGAAGCCAGCAACATGCAAATCATTGCATTCTGTTTTTTTTTTGGGTTTTTTTTGTAAAATTGGGTTGTAGTTAAATGCAGAATAAATTGCTTGTGAGCTTGGAGGATTACCTAAATATGTGCAAGTTGGGAGCTTTTCTGCTAATCTGCTTCATGTTTAACATGTGCATAGTGTGCATAATGTGGAAAAACCTCACTCGGATGTAGTATAAATTACTTGACTGGAAAGTTGGCTGGATTTTTTTTTCAGAGAGAAAGTTTGACAATGTGGTTAAAGCTGCTGGAATTATTGTGGAACCTGCTCTGTTATCTTTAAGCTATTGCCTGTGTATTTATCCCATTCTTAAAGAGGCTATTATGTCCAAAGGAAGTCTTTCTAGTTAACTTGGGGGCCTACTGAGCAAGAATTTACTAAGAAGGAAAAGCAAGCCATGCACAGTGGAATACAGTTTCTTCTTCTCCTGAGAAGCTCAGCTTGGTTTTCATTCCAATACAAGAGAAAAAACACACATCTTTATCCTTGGTCTTAGCTTGTGAGAGCAAGACCTTGGCAACATGCAGCAAGGAACAGAGCAAAACCCTGGGGCTGCACAAAGCTGTCCTGTGTTCTCCACAGAAAGGAGAAAGAGTGCCTGTGATGCTTTATGTGAGTGTGACTGTATTTTCTGGGGATATAAATAGACAGTGTTCATTGGTTAAATAAGAGGCTTGTGGAGCCAGAGTAAAAAACAGTTTTTGTCCTCTCTGCTCTTCTCGCTACAAGTTTCTTCTTCTAGACTCAAAAAAAAAAAAGTCTTGGAATTTAAGCTGCTACCTGCTACCTTTACCCCAAATGAGACTGAAAGCCCACACTGACTCTCCGAGCTCAGAGGTAGTGTTGAGATTAAAAATATATATATTTTCAGCAATCAGCCATATGTTTTATGATATAAAAACTACCTTTATAAAAACTACCTGTGTGTAAAAGACATCATGTTTGCAGTTTGTCTCGGTTAATGACTGTGTGCTAAATAAGTGGGAGAACATGTAATTGCTTGGTTTAAGTGGGCATCTGCTTATGCTGAATTGGCACGGTTCGTCCATTATTTCGTGGGCTTTCAATGGTTCACATTTTCCCAAACATCCCGGAGAGTAGAGGGGAAAGATTTGCAGAACACATGCAAGCGTAGCTGTAAATCCACTGTGTTCACATCATTAAGACCACCAGCAATATCAGAGTCACGATGATTTGTTCTCCCCTCAGAGTAATCTGCGTCTCAGCCTGTGAATCAAGTGTGTTTAGTGAAGTGAAATGAATAAGGAATCACGGGTTTGACTTGGATTCCCTCTGTAAGCGTGGAGGAGCCCGGAGGAGCAGGTGGTCCTAATATTTCTTGATTCTCAGTGAGTATTTTGCCAATTTTCTGCAAGCAGACTGACGTATCGTGTTAACGCCTCTTTCCTCCTGGTAGATGAAGCTGCCCAACTGTAAAACAGTTTATCTGGAATCATAATTAGAGATGTTTGGATTACTCCAGACTCTGATATATTCCCTTCTGAACCAGCCAATGTATACACTCGAGTGTGAAGAGCGGCTGCGGTGATGGCGCACGGGAGTTGTGCACGCTCATGTCTCGTTTCAGTTATACTTGAACTTTAGAAAGCTGACTTGTTCTTTGCTTGATTGTGCTATCGATTCTTTGCTTAGTTACTTTGCTCTGCAGGTCCATTTGGCCCTGCATAACTGGGTTGTACTCACCGTCCCCGCTTGATTGTTTTGGAAAACTGGAGACTAGTCGATGCCAAGTCATTATAGCAGAGATCTCAGCAGTCTCACAGCCCCTGAGGTCCACAGGTGGTCCAGCAATGTAAAGTAGGGGAGCTTTAGAGTGAAGTTCATCTCTTGAAATGCAGCGAGGGAGCAGTGAGGTTTTCTAAGGAGCAAAAAGCGCAGTTTTATTGTTGATATGTTACTTTTTGTTCTTAATGGGCACACAATGAGCTTTTTACTCTGACTTAACTAAATATCTGACTCATAGTTGGCTTTTGCAGCTCATTGTTAGGGACATTTCAGGGCTTGGGTCTCTTTTCACTGGTGCCTGTTAGTGTACAAAGGGGAAAATAGGGTACAGGGTTGTATTTTCATAGAAACCATTATTCAGAGCACAACTCTGATGATTCCTTTTGTCAAAACTTTGGATATTGCTTGTTTTCTGTTTTGCAAGTATATTGGAGGCTACAGGTTTGTATATTGCTCTTTCAGCCATTTACATTTAAATAGAACATCTCTTTCCAGATTTCCAGGATATTTGTGATATATACTGTCGGATGCCATTAAGCTTCATCAAACATTTTTGCTGTTCTAGACCTTCGGAGCCCCACAGACTACAGTAACTAATATTAATGAGTTGGACTAAAGCAGCGACAGAAAATGGTGAATCAAGAGATATAGCAGTGCCGTGCAGAGACAGAGGTTATTGTTTGCACAAAATATTCAAATGTTCCACTTTTGAAGTCGCAAAGTAGAGCAGCTTATCAAAGGGTTGCTGGGGAAAATGCTCCACGTTCACATAATGTTACAGATTTAGGTTTCGCACTTACAGGAAATTCAAGGAAACATGTTTAAAACAGGCTGAGGTGGCCTGATTTTGAATCTTTGTAATGCAGATATCATAAGGCAAAATGCAGAAGTGAACTCGTCTTCCCAACAGTAGTGAAAGAAGCCTGATTTATACGGGTCACATTAATCTACAAAGCCAGGCTGGGAGTCACGCTCGTTAGAGGTGGTTGTTTTACGGTTGCTCGTTTTTCTTTCCTGGTGAGGTGACAGGGGGTCACTCAGGGTTCACAGATGAATTCACAGATCCAGTGTCAAGAGTAAATGTCCCATAAAGCTACAAAGTTGCCGTTTTTACAGTCGCAGTCGCTCCAGGTTCAACTTTCTATGAACCCACAGGCCATATGGCATCCCACTGGAGCGCGAAGTAGCACACAGGTTCATGTATATGCATGCGTACATCCATGAATAGCTCTTTTTCGGGCTTTAATTGCAACCAGTTTTCTCCTGCTGTACCGCAAATGTATCCTCATGTGATGCTTATAATGTCTGACAACAACCAGACAAAAAGTTTCCAGGAGTTCATTCATTTTCCATCAGGCTTGGATTGTAGTAAAATATGGATGTAGAGTCTCAGACATCATAATTAAAGTTTGGATTTGGGTTTATGGCTCACTGCTGTCTTGTCAGTTTTTAGAGCCAGAAAATCCAAACAAGGATTTAGGGATTTCAACCAAACATTCCCTACAACGTAATTTTCTTATAGCTGCAATGTTTCCTTTACGGAACAAGGATCCAACAGAAGAATGCAGATTACAGGAAGTGAAATTACTGACTGTGTTCATGCTTTTCCTTTGTTGTTGTTGTTTTGTTTTCCCCAGTGGTGTTTTTATCCTTAGAGCATTTTTTTATTAGTATTATTATTAAAGCTCACAGTTCAGCAGAACCTGACTCTAAAAGCAGCACATATTGTTCGATGATGGTTTAAAACTCCAAATTCATTTTACCCAAAAACAGCAACTCATTATCTTCATATATAT
>VOQJ01014008.1:0-21599 GCA_015052665.1 Apistogramma diplotaenia | reverse complement strand
CAGCCAGTGTGGAAATACAGACTATAATGCAAAAACGGAGCCTGTACAATTCTAATGACCTTGAAAGTCAACATTAGGACCACCTTTATTCTTCATCACAGTCTGAACTCTTTCTTTAAGCAGTCTTCAGGACAGTTCGGAGGACCTTCAGAGCTCATCTTTGGATGACTTTTGTTCTGTTCTCAGTCAGCATGATCCCACACTGCTTCCATAATGTTGGGGTCAGTCCATGACTGAGTTCCACTGTGTTTTTCCTGTCCAGGTATGTTTTTACTGTACTGGCAGTGTGTTTGAAAAATTAAACTGCTGCCAATCAGACACTTTCTAGATGGTATCGCACGCTGGATGTATTTTCTGAGTTTATAATTCCATCAATTTTGACAAGATCTCAAAGACATGCTGCCCAAGCTACGACAGAGCCTCCACTGTATTTGACAGATGTCTGATCTCCTCCATACATGATGATCTGAACCAAAAATCTCAAATTTGGATCACTCCATCACACCTGTTGCCACTTCCACTGAGACCATTTCGAGAGTCTAAAGTCGATTCTTCGCTAACTTCTCTGTTATACATAAACAGCACACTGGATCATCCCTGGAGTTTGGTGCCTTTTTTATGCTTGAATGGCAAAAGCATGGCAATGTTAAGTGGCTTAACAAACAAAAAGGACACTCCTCTGAAAATGGTCAGGTATAATAATGGACTGAAAATAAATGAAAAAGCAGCCGATGTCAAAAGGAAAAGTTTGAAAGTCTGGCACCGTGGAAGTAAAAGGGAAAGGAATGATGGTGGCTCAAGACTTTTGCACAGTAATGCATCCAAGTAAAGAAACACAACTTTGTTGAAGCAGACTAGCTTCATTCAGTTCTTACTACAAATTGGCAGAATGCACTAAATTAAGGCTGCATTTAAATTGAAGTCATGAGGTTTTAATTTCAACTGGGAGAAGGAGAGGATGTGAAATATTTGGTATTTAATTGGTTTAAAGGAGTTTCTTGACGTTTAAGAAAATGACAAGTAAAAAAACCAAAGCCTGACGTCTGTGGACGCTGATGTTTGTCTATTCTTTTTTTGTCACTAACAGGTCACACTATGTTCTTTGATTGTATAAATACAGTAGGTTGACTTTGTGTACATGAAATGGTGTTGCAGCTGTAGATGAATGTAGTCTGTGCAGAGTGACTGAAAGTGTTTGGTCATTTGCTGTCTTGAGTCCATGTAAGGCTTGCTGCTCAGGGCACCGGCAGAAAGGGAAAGGACAGGAAGGAGAGAACGTGGCTAAAGCAGCTGGATGATGTGAGGAACCCCAAACCCAAAAGAATGGTTTCTCAGTTTAACCAATCTTTCCATGTAGTAGATCTATTTAATTTATCTATTTTGAATAAAGAAATATAGAGTAGTTGTGGCAGCAGTGACTCAGGGGTCAGCATGTATGTCCTGTGACAATAAATCCTGAGCAACATTCTTTGCAGTAAGCGGTGAATGGACTTGGACTGCAGTACATGACAGTAGTCCTTCTTCTAGTCTGCAGCCACAGTGAGCTGCAACATGACACGAAGTCTTTCACAGGACAGGAGACTTGAGACAGCGAGACAGATGAAAGCCATCAAGGACTGCCACAACAGCAGCCTGACACTGGATGCTAAGGACTGAAGCTAGCTGTTGAGCACTAAATAAGCCAGCGTGGACCGAACAGTAGTAAACCGACCATGCAGTTGTCTCGGATTAAAAAATACAACTAAAGCATGGCAGGTACCTGGATGACCCACCCATGTAAAAAAAAACAAAAAAACATTTTCTGTGGGGAAAAATGTGCAGCATCATATTGCATGTTAAAGGTCATTGTAGTTCGCTAGTTTCTTATAATGCTTGATGGGATTAAATCACAAGTGCTTGAATGCGTAATGCTGGGAATTTCAAGGTTTATGTAGCAGAGCAAAGAAAGTTGGCTAGACTGTTTTTATCTGTCATAGGATTTCCCACCGACAAACAGCACGGAGCGATCATTTTTAGTAGCTGACAGATTACTACATGCCAGTATCAGCCTGTTGGTGCTGGCTCCTGCAGGAAACGGCATGACAGTCTGAGGTCATATGCATAGAGGTGTGTATCGTGGCTGTGTTCCCATTCATCAGCATGAAAGCAATCTGTACACTTAATGGCTAATGGAATATGTTCTGCAGCGGCTGCCTCTGCTCCTGGAGTCTCTTCCCACAACAGTCCTGCCAAGTTAGAGTGAGTTACAGGTGCTCTTTGGCTGGAAGCAGGCCAACTGTTGTGGAGTTATTTTAATTCGCTTTCTGCTTTCTGTTTCACCAGTTTTCACAGCGTATCAAGCATTTGAGCTGATGCTGGCGTCTCCATAACAGGTGTGTGTGCAGTTTGCACAGTTTTGTGCTGCTTTAATTGCACGGTGGGTTGCATGTATGATTGACAGTTCTCACTGGATTTGCCAGATTTGATTTAATATCTTGCCATCCAGCACCTTTAAATCAGAAATTCAAATAATACAGCTCAGCACAGCTCTCAGAAATTCTCAGATAAACTGGATTATTTTGCATTGCATTGCAAGGGTCGGTCAGAGTCACATTCTTTGGATTTCAGGAATGTAATTTTATGACTAATTTCCTTCTTGGTCACCTTCTCCTGCTGATCATGCAGGCGAGGAGTGGCTGGCTGGGTCAAGAGGAAATACCAGAGTTTTAAAGGCCATGTTCCCAGTTAGGTATGTGCAGCTGGACACGAGACCGAAAAACACACAAAGAGGGAGAAAGGAGAGATGGTGAGATAATGAGACAGGAGGTAAAAAGAATGAGGAGAACGAAGGAGCGATGCATTGATGGTGCGGAGCTGTTATCTGGCTGCATTCTTTATATATTTCTCATGTCCTTTTATGGCCCTTTGGCTCACATTGAGCTCCTTCGTGTAACAGAGATGGGTTAGACAATAACAAAAGTCATGTAACAGCGTTTTAACATCTGGGAAGGGAGCAGTGGGAGAATGAAAGATGTTTATCCTGCGAGGACATTGCCCTTTTCCCGTGCTGTTCCCCATTAATGTTTTATTAAATAACTCTGACAAAGGCATGTGACAAAATGGCAGATTAAACAGTCGGGATGGCCCTTGTATAGGGTTGGATATGCCCTCAGACCCAGGAAGGAACTAATCCTTTATCTATTCTGTAAAGATATTAAAAAGCCTGAGCTGCACAAACTAGAAATTCAAAAACTTGTAACTATAGAACCTGCAGGCTGCAGCTTATTGCGAGCATAAAGACTAGACTGACAACAAAACTGCCAAAAGACAAGATATAGCATGTTTCCTGGCTTTTAGAGGTGGTGGTAGGCTCATTTACTAACCTTTTCTTTTTTAGCAGGTCACCCCTGTTTCCAGCCTTCATGCAAAGCTGAGCTATCACTTGCTGGCTCTTGCTTCACATTTACTGGACAAATATTCAAGTGGAATCGTATTTAACTCTTTCCCCAAAATGTTAGAAAAATGGACTTGGTTTGATAAACAAAGTGGCTGAGTCTTTGTAAATGCATTGTTTTAGCACTTCCATTAAAGCAGACTTATTCAGGTAAGCAGTGGACTTGACTTTGGTTTTCTGCCTCATTAGATCTTTGCATTAGGCTAAAAAGGCTTATTTAGTATCTAGTGTGTTATCTCATTTTTTAAAATAATCATAAAGACATAATTTGCAGTTCATTTTCTATGTTGGTTCAGTTGTGTTGTCTTTGTTCTTCATTAAACCGCTTGAGTTGCTGGAACTGGTTCTGCTTGGTTAGTGACCTGCTTAATATTGACACAAGATCACAATATGTGGTGTATATACAGTGTAGAGCTAAATGGAAAAACCATTGTTAGTACCGAGTTCCATGGAAAACAGTGTATTTTATCCACAATGCTGGAACCCTCTCCAACTGTTAGAATAAAATAACACCGTGTGCTGCATCTGCAATTTGCTGTCACGACTGCTTTTCATTTAAAGTGAAAGTCTAATCCAGCGTGATTCAGCGGGATAACATGACCAAGTGAAAACATCAGAAAGGTCAAAGGTTAAGTCAGGTTAGGCATGAACGTAAACTGCATCTTGACACTTGCTGGCATACAACCACATGCCAGCAAGCAGTAATTCTAGTTATTAAAGGGGAACAAAAAATGCTCATCACCACAGATTGCGTACTTTATTTTGTGAAGTTCCCCTGCTGCTTCTATCTGTATATACAACATGGCTGTCTGCAGCTTATCTGCACAGAGTGGTTCATTCCAGTCAGCCCAGTTTATCATTTCAGCTGCTTGGGAAAAAAAATCCTCCTCCTCCTCCCTCACTGTTCTGCCTTGATTCGTTTCTGCATCTGCCTCTTTTCTCTCTGTAGAAAATTGAAGGCTTTGGTTTGTCACAGGCCCACTAACGTCTTATTCCCTAGGCCAGCTTCCTCCGCTCAGCCTTTCATCTTCTCCTAAGGCTTGCTTTGTGTCTCTCATACAGTATAGGGAATGCCCTTTTTAGATTTGCAGGCTAAGCACCTAAAAATAGCTCTTTAAGGTTTTCATCATGGATGTTAGGTCGGCGGCGATCCTGCTGAAACAAGCGGCCTGATTATTGTGCTTGGAGTCCAGAGCAGTCAATCCCAGATACTGAAACTCATCCGAAAGTCTCTGTGATCATCTGTCACATCCTCGTCGCAGAGCTCTTTGTCACCTTAAGTGTTAGGCTACTTTGTAAGAGTAGCTAAATCCATCCATCCCTACATTCTCTTCCGCTTTATCCTGTTCAGGGTCGCGGGGGGGCTGACATAGGGCGAGAGGCAGGATACACCCTGTACAGGTCTCCAGCCAGTTGCCGGGCCAACACCTAACCCCAGTAAGTGCATGTCTTTGGACTGTGGGAGGAAACCCAGATGTCATTCTAACTGTGAGGCTGCAGTGCTAACCACCACGCCACCTGCCCAGAGTAGCTAAATTCAAGAGGAAATACCAACGCCCTGCTGATGGTCTGAATGAGCGCGTCTACTTCAGGGGATGGAATGTAAGACAGAAAACAAATTTTCATTCATAAACACTGTGAACTCATTCAGCTCTAACAGATCCCACATGACTCGGGTTTAGCTCTGCTTTTGCTGTGTACGACAGCTAAGAGGGTTGTTCTCTTGGAGCCTAATGGAAATCCCTGCTCTAGTTATGTGGAGAGGGACCATCACAAGTCTTTTAAGCAGACACAGTTGCAGTGATCGAAGCTTGGTTTCAGTAGTGTTGTACTTGCCTTACACTATACTCTGCTAAGCTCTCGGGCTCTGTCTGCTACTGAGCCATTGCAAACCCTTTACTCTGCAGAGCCTAATTGCTGTTTGTAATGGAATCAGGCTGATATTAGCCAGTTTAGCTGCTGATGCACAATAATTAGGACTGGGACGGAGTGGATTTGTTTTATGTAAGACCTACAATATGTTACAGATTAGATTAGTCCTTTCAGATAAATGAGAGGCTGTAAACCAACAAAACAACTTCAGAATCATTACTGGGTTATTAATCACATTGGAAGCTTGTTTTCTGAGTTGTGCCACTGGATGTCATTGTTGACAGTGGCCAATTAGTCAGCACCATAAGCCCGGAGTGTAATGAGTCTGGGTACACTGGTTCCATTGAGAGATTAAGGCTGAACAAGATTGGATTTGCTTTACGTCAGAAGGACAGAAGCCACATGGACAATGCTGAGTTGGAGTCATCAGAGCTTACCGTTTAACTCCACAGCCACCATTCACCGCTCTCCATGTTTATCTAAATTTAGCCACTTCTCTATAGCTTACACTGGCACCATACTCTCAGCAGAGCTCCTCTTTGCTTTTGCTGACTTAATCTGGACTCTGTTCAGTCCTGTCATGGTGGAGGATCTGGATGGCGTTCAGTCTGCACCAGCTGGACACAACTTACCTGACAGAGGACATTATGGCACCAAAGTTTGAAAGTGCTCTTTTTTTCTTTTTTGGAACCAATTTCATGATGTGTTTACTGTGTTTGTGCTTACTCTCGCTGGGTGTTAATAAGGTTATTTCAGGTGTCTAATAAAGGCAAACCCCCTACTGGTCTGAATACCTCTTCATGCTAATCCATTGTTATGTAAAGTGGTGTGTACACACACACACACACGGAATCATTATAATTTATCCACAATGTCCTGCACTTCCAAATAAAGCTAACTTTATGTTTGAGAGTGTTTACACTATATGAAAGTAAGGCTGCTAAAGGATATGTATCTGAAATAAGAATAAGTTAATAAACAGCTGCCAAAAAATGCTGCTGAAGCAATGCAACCTGGGAAAAAGCCTGTAACATCTGACTAATCTGAACGAAAACAAAGCCTACAATTGAGTAAACCAAAAGTAATAATTAAGGCCTTATGGTGGCTGCTGTGGGATTGCTGGGTAAATATTGCTGCGAAATGTTATTTTCTGTTGTGCGATTACACTCTGCTTAGATTTATAATGGTCTTTATGCCGTCTTTAGAATAACAGCTACACAGTTACCACCTCCAGCACGACCTACTTCTTCCAAATAAGCACCTGCCTCAGTCCACTGTTAAATCCTCGCTCGAGCCTGTTGGCCTGTACATGTCTCAGCTGTGAGCACAGGAGTCCTGATGCTCTCCTGGCATCCGAGGAGCCAAAGACCCAGGAGAGCGCTTTAATTTTTTTATGCCAATACTCCCACAACAATAGGAAAATCTTTAGTGTTAGCATTCTGTGTGGTAAGGTGTCTAACATTACCATTAGCTTTGCTCTTGTTCCCACAGCCCAGAGCTATGTAGTAAGTGTGATAATCAGGGGACAGTCGGAACTTATGGAAACTTTAGCACAGCCTTTGATGGCAATAAACAAGAACAGAGCGTGGGTTGCTTTGTTTTCATTTTCATGTCCGGTGGGTTTTTTTGTTTGCATTCCCTGATGGACAGTTCAGCAATGGTAACTATTCGGTGAAAACATTGGAAATCCAATGTTGAAACTTTAGCGTCTTTTTTGAGTCTTTTTTTCCTGAGTGAGATTCTTCTTTAGTTATAGCATAGGATAGTGACAGGCAGTACCTCCATGCTCGGTCCTTATTTTTGCTGGGATATCCATGGCAACACCAGGAAAGCCACAGCACTCTTTGTGAAGAGGGAGTGGGCAGAAGGAGCTCTTTTCATTTTAAACTATGGACAGTGAAACTGCCTGTTTTTGGAGCAGTACTAAGGCCAGGGGTGTACAGGCATGGCACGACGAATGACATCAGAGGTTTTTTGAGCTGAATCACGACCACACGAAGCAAGGAGAACATGTTAACCCTACATTATTGTTCTTTTTATATATATTAGTTCAAAATCTGCCTATGGAAGCTGTGGGTTGTATTCTGGATCCACTGCCACCTGGTTGCCAACTTGACTCTGTGTGCCACAGACTGGATTTCAAAGTGCAGGACCACAGGCTGACAGGCTGTCAAAAAAGTCAGTTTCCATCATATTAAACCCTGGTTAAGTGTACGTGAACCACACAGGCGAACTTTAGGGCGGAAACCGTTGACCACGCAATGTCTGAAATCAAGTGGTAGCTTACCGAGATGGCCTCTGAAGGATGGTCTGACATGGTTTTTAATTACCTGAAAATGTCAGTTTAGGCACGTAAATCACTTATTTTCATTAAGGTCCGAATCAACTAGACATTTTAGGCCATTTGCTTGTTTACTAAACTGTCTGAGTGAGGGAATACTTTCACCAGGCTCTTCTTACCATCTTTGGTTGCAAATCTCAATGCTGCTTTCCACTGCAAGGCCTCTGTGTTTACTGTAAGTCTGTTGTCCCTTTTGTCTCTCTTCGTCCCAATATCTTGTGTTTATCTAACTGACTCTTCTTTCTTTTCATGCTGCTCTTTCCCACAACCCCTCTCTCTGACCCCTTCCCTCCCTCTGGCTTGTGTTTGTCCCTTCTTCTGGTTTTCTCACTCTTTTCTCTCACTCCCTCTCGCTCCGTGTTCATCTCATCTGCACTTTTCTTTGTCTTTGCAAATCCATCCTTCTGTCTCTCTGTTTTTCCTCCTTTCTCGCCTTTCTTTGTCATCTCGCCATACTTCTCATAGATGAAGCGGAGGATGTCGCCATGGGGAGCCAGCTTTGGAAATGGGCACAGGTCAGTCTCTGTGACTCCTGACCATCTGACCTTCAACCTAACACATGTACTTGACTCCAACCCCCGTTTTCCCGTAGACATCTATCTTACTGAAAGTCTGTTTGCAAACAGAGGGCTCATCCCCTGTTGGCCATTAAAAAGAACGCGGCTTTAAGGCACTTGGCTTCACTTTGCAGGCCCAGAAGTCACATCCAACTTTGATACAATCTATGGTGAATATGAAGCTACAGCTGACATTTGCTTAGCTTACAGTAATGTAGCTTAATCACATTCAGTAGTTTCAGTATGCAACCGCTCATAAAACTCAAACTTGAAATGCTTTTTGCATTTCTGTGTGTTTTTGAAATGGCAAAATGGGAAACAATGTGTTCATTTGTGAGCTTTAGAGATAGAGTTTTTCTAACCACATGCTAGCTCTATTACTTACTTAATACTTTAGCCTTCACCCGTTTACTGTGGCATGTTCCCTTTTCCATCTGCTAATAATTGTAGTGCTGTTTCCCACCTCTCTGTATTGTATGTGTGTCTGTTTAAGTGCATATGCAGTTAACTTATTGGCTGTACTGTGCACCTGCATCATTAGACAGGAAATGGATCAGTGATCAGCTCATAACAACAATAGCAGGTGCCTGAAATGTAATATTTTTAAATATAGTTTATGGGTAATCCGCTGAGTTTAATACAAATCAGTCAGGCTCAGTTGTTTCCGGCTTTGACATCAATTCTGATAATAGATGATGAGAATGATGCACATGTCTTTAACAAACTGATGATAGCTTATAATGCCAGTGAAAGGCCCGCAGCACATCAGCAGACCCTCAGGAATGCTGTCCGTTTCTCTAATACACAGCTCACTGTAAACACAGTTGACAAGAAGTTCTCCAGCCGCTTCCTTAATGGAGAGAGGGAGTCTGTTCACACTGACAGCACAGCTGAAAGCATGGCCATCTGCTGAAGAAAAATCAGTGGTGATTCCTCCACCTTCAACTAATCTACGTTTTAGAGTTTTCAGAAAAACGACTCCATACAGTGTTCAGCTGTTCGCACACATTCACATTTTTTAGTAGCAGATGCAGTTTGCTTTGTTGGTGTCGTGGACTTGCTGATTTTTAAAAGGACTTTGATTGTATTGTGTATTGTGATTGTATTTATAGTACTTTAAGGACTTTTCCAAGTACACCTTGTGAGAATGGGGTTAGACCTCCTTTTGCTCTCAGAACAGCTTTAATTCTTCATGATAGTGATTTAGGTGCTGAAAACGTTTACCATGACAACATCACACAGCTGCTGCAGATTTGTCAGCTGCACGTCCATGATGTGAATCTCCTGTTCCACCACATCCCAAAGGTGCACTATTGGATTGAGATCTGGTGACTTTAGAGGCCATCCGAGTGCAGTGAACTAATTATCATGGTCAAGAAACCAGTTTGAGATGATTTGAACTTTGTGACATGGTGGATTATCCTGCTGGAAGCAGCCATCAGAAGACTGATCCACTGTGGTCAAAGCGATGGAGATGGTGTACAGCAGTACTCATGCGGTGATGTTTAAATGGTTTTGAATTGGAACTCAGGAGTTCAAAGTGCACCAAAAATATCCCCCACACCATCACACATCAAAACAGGATGGATCCACGCCATCAGGATGATTATGCAAAATTTCGACCCTACATCCAGACGTCGCAGCAGATATCGAGACTAATCAGGACATGCAACACTTTTTTTTTCTTTCTTCCAGTTTTGGTGAGCCTGTGCAAAACGTAGCCTCAGGTTCTTGGCATGCTGTGGCCCATTTACTTCAAGGTTCAACGTGTTGAGCATTCAGAGAAGCTAATCTGCATGTCTTGGTTGTAACCAAGGTCAACATTAAGTCACCTGAACCGCCTTTTGTGCCCATTCTGATCCTGAGTTTGACCTTCAGCAGGTCATTTTGACCATGTCTACAGTGCCTAAATGCACTGAGTTGCTGCCATGTGATTGGCTGATTAGATATTTACATTAACGAGCAGCTGAACAGGTGCAATTAAAATGAATAAAATTTCCATTTTTTATGTTATTTCCTACACATTTGTTTCCTCTTATTTAGCACTGACTCGCTTCATTATGGTTATATATACTCACAGTGAATATGTTAACATGCTGCTGGGATCTCATTTGTTCTGTATGCATCACATCACATTGAGCAGATGATGGAGCTGAAGCTCATCTTGTGGGCGAGGGGGCATATATAAATCTCTCAGGGTAATTTATAATAGAAATGTGAATCAATACTTTAAAATAAACTTTGTGATGGCGCTTGAGGGAAAGCCAGGGGAATCTCCAGATTCCGTGGAATTTACCCTCCAGAAACTGAAGTCTCGATAACATTTCATGCTGATGCATCCAGTTTCTGTTGAGTTTTAGTCCGGTGATGAATCGACAAACTGACATGACTGCCACAAAATAAATGGTGACACAGCTACAACTGGATATCACTTCACTGACAACCATATCAGTAATGACTCTCCTTTCTGGCAAACTGCTCAGGAAATCCTGTGCATGCAGCTCAGTGCATTGCTAATTAGATCTGAGACTAAAATAGGGAGTCGAGTAAAACTTGGTGAATTAATGGTCTCTCTGTATGCATGATTGTCTAACTGGATCAGCATTCTGCACTCTCACATGGCCTCAAACTTCCTCTCTGCTACAGAAAGCTCAGTCCAGTTAAATTAAGTGAAATGAGTGATTTTAAAAGTACCAAAAATAAATAAAATATGGCTTGCGAATGAACCTGCTGCACTGTAGAGTGAGGGTGTGCTGCTGCACAGAGAGAGGCAGCCAACAGGACACCAGTTTATAGTGTGATTTCAGTTCTGTTTGAGGTTGTGTTCGATGGTTGCTGGGCACCTGCTGCTGACGTGATGAACATGTTAACGGAAACGCACGGCGGAGCAGAACACTGGAAACATAGCTGACATGCCTCTGCTTGGACTGTTTGGGTTGTAGAGACAGGTCGGAGTGGAGATTAAGGAGAAGTGCTTTTCTCACGTTTTGACCTTTTTTAATGAATGAAGAAATAGTCCCATCAATTCATCCAGGAGTTGCATAATGGGCTTTGGAGGGATTCTATAAGGTGGTGACTTGTTACGGATGTAATCCTTCACATTACGTCCCCTGTTTATTCAGTGTGACCAGGCCAAGCCACTTTTACCAGAAGTCACGACACTTCTAAGTAGGACTTCACTTTAACCACTTTAATCATCTAATCACATTGTAACTAGGTGGCTGTCGTATGAGTAAAATAAGAAGGTAAAATAGGACAAAATAGGTATTTTTTAAATGCCATCCAGCCTTGATCTTTTTTATTTAAACGTATCAGAGACTTTATTGTCATCAAACGATGAAGAACAGTTGTACTCATCGCCTGTTTCTCCCTCACAGCAGTGACGCTGCTGCCATGGCATCAGGAACTCCAGACGTGATGACCAATCAGGAGCCTGCTGAGGTCCAGGAAGAGTGCTCAGGTAACAGTTCATGTTTGATTGGGAATCTGGGCACACTCAGTGTTAACATATGCAGAGTGGCTGCCTTCACTGTAATCACAGGAGGAATAATTTGTGTGGTTTCAGCCTTTTCTTTTGAATCAGGAGTTTGCAAAGTCATCGACATACAGAGTGTGAAAATGGCCTTTTATAGTGTTTATGTTAGTGGGTGGGATATATCAGGAGCATTTTGTCCTCAAAGTCGATATGTCAGAAGCAGGAACATTATCAAGTTGAATGAGCAAGTTTGACATGGACCAGTTTGTGATGGCTAGATGACTGAGTTGGAGCATCTCCTGAACTGCAGCTCTTGTGGGATGTTTCCAGTCTGCAGGTTTTCTAATCTATCAACAGTGGTGAACCAACACCAGGGTCATGGGCAGCTAAGGCTCACTGATGCAGGTGGGCAGCTGTGTGGTCCGATGCAACAGATGAGCTACTGTTGTAAAAAAATTGTTGATCACAGGTTGTTGTGCATTTGGCTGCATAGCTGCAGATCAGTCAGTGTCCTTGCTGACCCCTGTTACCTGAGCAATGGAGGAAAGAAGGTGGCCTGGTCTGATGAGTCACTTTTTCTTTTAATTCACATGGATGCCCAGGCGCGTTGCTTACCCGGGGAACACCTGGCACCAGGATGCACTGTGGGAAGATGACAAGTTAGCAGAGGCAGTGTGATGCTTTGAGCATAGCTCTGCCTTGTGTCCCGCCTTCCATGTGGAGGTTACTTTGACACGTACCAACTACCTAACCATTGTTGCAGACCACCTTTCATGAAAACAGTATTCCTTGATGGCTTTGGCCTCTTTCAGCAGGATAATGCGCCCTGCCACAAAGCAGGAACGGTTTGAGAAGCACAATAATGAGTTTGAGGTGTGGACTTGGCCTCCAAATTCCCCAGATCTCAATTCAATCGAGCATCTGTGGGATGCGCTTGACATCCATGGAGGCCCCACCCCACAACCTCCAGGACTTAAAGAATCATTTTGGTGCAGATACCACAGCACAGCTTCAGGGGTCTAGTGGAGTCCATGCCAGTAAAAGGGGGACCAACACAATATTAGGCAGGTGGTCATAATGTTACACCTTCTGAATAAAAAAACTGCAAACACAAAAATTGTACTCTATTTTATTTTGAAAGGCTGTAAAAAAAAAATATATATATATATATATATTTTTTTTTTGTATCTTCGTAAATACATTTTACAGTTACAAGTGACCTAAAATATATAAATTAAGAGTGAAAACATGTATCCATTATATTAAGCATGGTTATTTATGCTTTTATTTATTTTTTTATTAATCTGCTTATTCTTCCATATCAGGAGAACCTTATTGGTGCATATTTTATCCTTGGGGTTTCATTTAATAGAACACACAGTGAATATTACTTCAGAGTTGGCTGGATGGTGTTGCTCATCAGTCATATCACCACTGAAATTTCATACACGCTCCAGCAAAGAAGATCAGGACAGCTTGAGCAATCACAAGCAAAAATCTCCTTGCAGGTTGTGGCAGGAAATGGAGGAAAATACAAGACTATTGCGATCTCTTAGACACAAACACACACACACACACACACACTCGTGTGCTGTCTGTACAGATGAACAACAAACAGAACGGGAAGCAGGAAGATTTGCTGTTAAGATTTGAAGTGTGTGGATGTGGAGAGTTTAAGTTCTTGGCCTTTTCTGGGCTCAGCAGACATGATGGGAGCAGCCTTTAATGCCCAGGCTTCTGAGGTCCAAGATAATTGAATTGAATGACAGTCAGTCGTTTGTTTTCAGGAAGTTCTCAGTTTTGACTATCGCGCTAATGCTCGCTAGCCCCGTCATTATGTTTTCATTTCTAATGCAGGAAAAAAAGGTGCAATGGTTGATCTCCTAATCCCACCCAGGACATTGTTTCCCTTTAAAAGTCACCATCCTCTCACTGCATGATCTCAGCTGAATCGCCTCTAATACTGACCTCAGACTCCATTGAAAGTTCATGCTTCTATTCTGTGCCTGCGTGCTGTTAGTGACTGGCAGAATGCATATGGAGAAAATATAATATCTTAGCTCTACAGTGACCATGGAGCTACACTGACCTTCCACTGAAGTAGCTGCCTTTTTCGTGGCAGACCTTTTTAGCTTTAATAGAGTATTGTGCCTAAAATAGCACAATAAATGTTGCTGTTGGGTGGTGCTTCCCCCTGATATTTCATCTTGGCCATGCAGAAAGGGCTCTGAAGCTTCATCTGAAAGCGTGCTGGAACCTCTTCAAGTAAAGACAACAGCCGACTTTGTGGTGTCAGGCAGAGGAGAGCAGTAGCATCCAACATAACTTTGCAAAACCTGGATGAACAATGGCATCATGTTCTGTGTGGTTTAATGGCATCTCACTAAAGATGATGAAGTTCTTTTGTTTGTTTTTTTTTCTTTTGGGGGGTTTTGTTGTGCCTTTTAGTTTTGGGATGTCTTTGTGTTTGTCTCACACACACACACACACACACACACGCACACGCACACACACACACACACACACAATCCAAAAGAAAATATACTGTATATAACATGTTCTTAAGTGAGTGACCCAGAAACGTGAAGCATCTTTGCCCCGGCACCAGGTTTAGACACCTAACATTGTTCAGCTGAGATTTAGCTCCAACCAGAAAGTGTATTTTTAGAAAAGAAGGAATGCTCAAAGATTCTCCTCAGGGTGAAGGACAAAAATGACACAGCTCGTATAACAAGAATGCATCTTATTTTGAAATGTCTTCCAAAGAATTTCTGTGGATGGCTCAGGGATAGGAGTGCTCAAAATAGTTTTTTCACAGTTGTTTTGTTTTGCTCCCGGTTTCTACTTTGTCCTTGTTGTTCCCATCTTTCTTGCAACTCAGCCTCTTTGTGATCACCCCCTGGGGATGTTGTGTGAGTCTCCTGGGATTCTTTGGATCCATGTAACAATTAGATCCTGATCAGCCCGATAGCCAATGTCAGCCGATAATATCGACTGACGTGTTTGGAACAGTACAAACAACAACCAGCTGATCCGAGCAGAGTACTGTATGAGTGAGTAAATAAAATAACTGCTTATAATAAATGTTGGGGAAATCTGTTTATGTTTAGTGTGTCTGAAAGGAAAAAAATTGGACAATATATTGGAATATCAAAATGACCAAATATTGTTTAAAAAACTCGGTCGAGCTGTAGTAACATCATAGACTCTGAAGGATCTCACAGTCTCGGACTTTCATTTAAATTGGAAGGTTGGTGGTTCAATCCCCGGCTACTCCAGTATCCTTGGGCAAGACACAGAGCCCTGAGTTACATCCGTATGTGAGTATGAGTGTGTGCATGAATGTCAAACAAGGTGCTTGGGTTAAGAGAGTGTGTGATTGCTTGAATGAGGTTTCTAGTAAAAAGCAGTACCAGTCCATTTAAGAGAAACATGTAGTGCCTAAACGCTGAGGTGCCCCACAGCGCTGCTGCATGTGAGAGGAGAGCATCTCAGGGTCTTGATGAGTGCCCTGGTAGCTGCTTCAGAAGTTATAAAAGAGCCGTTGAGTTTTTCCACTGTGGTGCTAATGGACATGGACTCACTGTGGGGTCGGTTTACAAGCTTGAGTTTGTGTGTGTATGCATACATGTGTTTCTGTTTTCATATCAGTCTCTGTGAGTACTGATACACACACACACACACGAGTCTCTCTGTGCGGTTCCTTCTGGGCTACCTACCTGTGTCTTTACAGCCAGCACAGGGCTAATTGCTCTATAACTGGAGTTCACATTAGGGGCAGCGTGTAAACATGCTGTGTGTGTAATTTTCTCATTATTATATTATTGTGCACCACCGTGCAAGTGAGCCATTATTCTGTCTTCTCAGGAAAGAAGAAGTCCAAGTTCCAAACGTTTAAAAAATTCTTCGCCAGGAAGAAGAGGAAGGATCCGTCAGCTGCAGGAGCAGACGCAGGCCTTAAAGCCAGCCAGTCGAGTGACAATGTCAGCAAAGCGTCAGAGAACAACACGCTCACTCGAGCGGAGAAGGATAAGGGCTCCGGGTAAGATCACACACGTTAGCTGACAGAAACGCACAAACTTACATGCAAGTATAGAAAACCTCTTATTCCTTATTTGATTCATCATGAGCTGATTTTGTCCGACGCTCACGTTAAACCTGCTGCTCAAACCTTCTGTTTGTGAGGGACGAGTCAATAAGATGCAAATTGGTATAAAGGAAGAGGAAGGGAGCGAAAGCCGGAGTGTTACACTCGCTCTTTCCCTGTTTTACTCAGCCACCATTTACTCTGTAGTGTTTAAAGGATTCACCCACTGAATCTGTAGCCAAATATCAATTATCAATATTAACTTCTACCCATTTCATGCATGAGTTCATGCATCCATTCAGATAAACAACTTCTTCTGTCATCGGATGACATGAGTTTAACACACATGTTCATTAAAGAAAGGAAGGTTGTGCTTTAACATCCATCTCCTGTTCTGTCAAACTCACCTCAGCGAAGCCTCGGGGCTTCCTGTTTTTGGAACAATTAGAGGAATGTTTTCCTGTGCACCATTCCTGAATTTCTTTGTTGTTCTAAGCTGTGCCACTTCCTGCTTTCTCTACTCTTTGTCTGTCACAGGATATGTCTGGTTTAATTTTACTTTGGCTCTTCTTTTAAATCACCGGGAGACAACAAGCCATTATTTTTAAAAAAGAGATATTGCTTCAGTTTATGCTTTTTAAATTTTTTTTATTAAAGATGAGTCAGAAGTAAGGCAAAGAGATCCTAAACAGTCTGCATAGATATTGATAGTATTTTTTTAACCTCTCATCTGGTTCTTCTTGTTCTGCCCACCTTGTTGTAGAACCTGTGAAACGTCTCTCTGTGCTGTGTTTATTTCCTTGTCTTCCTGTTTCCCCAAAGGTCGAAGATCAGTCTGGGAGGCAAGGCCTTGTCACATGACTCCGTGTTTGTTTCTGACTCATCGGAGGTCAATGAGGCACTGGGGGCGTCTCAGGACAGCATTCATGGGAAAGTGAAATCACTGCAGGTATAAAAACACAAACGTACGACCTCTGAGATTCAGGTACAGACTCAAAGATGAGCCGAGTTGATGCTAAATTCCTCTCAGGTCTAGTTTACCATACTGACCCTTGACTACAGGGATTATCAAGAAATCCTAAACAAGGATTCAAATCTGACACCTTTAGGTGTCTTTAGGAGCGAGCACTTTTATGACCCTGTGTAGAGTGGACAAAGCACTGCCAGCTGATCTGCTTTATATTTAGCCTGTGGGTGCATGAGTAAAAAGTGCCATTAAATAAGCTTTTTTTTCTTTTTTACACAAAGGTTTCGATCCATGCTTAACTGTAATGTGATAAATGCAGAGGTTCAGAGAGGCGGAACTGATGCGTTTCACATATAGAGATTAAAGTTGTGTCAAAGCAGAATGAAAGGACTGCGTGATGATAAGAGAAGCGGACAGATAGAACAAGTATCTGTCACAACAGTGGGCTAAAAGGGGAAGACATGAGACCCAGATGGACACCCTGACCTCCAGTGAAACTGCTCCACTAAGCTACGGTGGAGTGAGAGTTTAACAGTTCCTTACAGGGATTTACAGAAGAAACACTTTCTCCTGTAAGCTAAAAAAAAAGCTGAGGAAGGATTTGATTTGGAGTTGAGCCTCTTTGTAGATCAGACTGTGCAGGACAGACAGGCAGAGGGCTTAATAATCAAATCTAACAGTTTTCAGTCAAAACTGTGCCGAAATGTTGGCTAGATAGAAGATGTGAATACATTGATTTGATGAATTAATGTGGAAAAACAATCTGATGGAGATTTCCTGACCTTAATCCTCACTCTGAGCTGGGCCTGCCTGTTTGATAAGCAGAATGAGGTCGTTCCAGAGCCCAAAATAAACACATTATGCAATGATCGATATGTTACGAGGTGCATAGTTATGATTGGCTTTCATATAGTAACGCACTGAAAAAGGATGGTGCCACGGTGAGAGGTAAAAATCCCTGAAAAAAAAGTTCCAGAACGGAAAAAAGGTAAATTTGATAAAGTCTGCAATGTCTCTTTCCAGAAATTATGATTCAGTTACACCAGGGGTCCTCAATCCCAGTCCTCGAGGGCCGGTGTCCTGCAGGTTTTGGATGCAACCCTGCTTCAACACACCTGAGTCAATTAGCAGGACTCTGGAGAACCTAACTGCATACTGAGGAGGTGATTCAGCCATTTGATTCAGGTGTGTTGAAGCAGGGTTGCATCCAAAACCTGCAGGACACCGGCCCTTGAGGACTGGGATTGAGGACCCCTGAGTTACACCAACAAAAATCTGTATAGTGTGTAAGCAGTTTCACATTGGTTTTCTTTCTCTAACTAAAGCAGGATTCATGGGCCTGTGTTAATTGTCCATTAGTATGGTTCTTTAGCTATGTAGAGAAACGTTTAACGGGAATTCAGCCAGTGCAGGGACTGCTACACACTTACATGCAGTCCTCCAAAAAAACTGCAGCACATCACCCAACACTGACGGCATAAAAGATGGGAGTAGCTGTTGTGATGAAACAACAGTTTTCAATACATTTTGAAACCTGATATGACGAATCAAAGGGTAGATCTGGCCCGGAAGCTCATTGGTTAGCAACGTGTCAATCACAAGTCGTTAGCCAATGAGCAGGCCTTGGAAAATTCTCCTTTCTGACACAGAATGATCGATAATTTACAAAGTGGACTTAAAATGTTTTTCAATAACACTAATGACCAGGTCCTTAAAGTCATCAGGAAAGTGTATATTGAGGTCAGGGCTAAAGGCCGTTTTTCCAAAGACATCTGCAGGACCAACCACAACCACAGCTGTCACCGCCTGGTGGCCATTAAAAAGACTGCAGGTTTAAGGCTCTTTCATGCCTGTCTTTTATACTGCCTGTGGCCCAACAAAGGATGGGAACATGCAGAGGTAGATGAGCCAGTTGGCTGAAGAGGAAGAAGAGTGAAATAAACTGTCAAGCACTGACAGTAACTGGCTCTCATCATGAACAGAGTAGTATGATTGACAGGTATAGTTCAGTAAGAGAGGAAATAGTTCCCATAGGAACATGCTCACAAGAAGCTTTTTGTGGTTTCTCCTTTTTTAAATTCAGGGCCATTTTTTTCTGGAATGAGACAAAGCATGTGTCAGTATATTCAAGGGAACGCGGATATCTGTGCAGACCAGAGGAAAAACACATACATGTGATTTTGGCTTCCACCCACAACTGCTTCTGTTATATCGCTGTTTCAATCACAGTAGAAGCTCCTTAAGTCATGATGACAGTATTAAAATATTAACATTTAGAACAGCAGATTCTGTGTGTGTGTGTGTGTGTGTGTGTGTGTGCACGCGCACCCGTGTGTGTGTGTCCAGCCCTGCTGCAGAAAAAGCTGTATTGTCCGTGCTTTGAAACTGAGTAAACGAGTCCTGATTATCACGGGGAAGCACGTAGATAAAGGCTGTTTGAGTTTCTGTGATACTCCAGTACACACACACACGGATACACAAACACTCGCTTAAAGGGACTTTCTCTCTTGAGCGCCCGGCTAGTTTTCAGTAGTCATTCTTTGTTAATCGGGCTACACCACAGGAAGGATTTCTTCCCTGTAACAACAGTACTCAGTAAATGTGTGCTCAGACATGCCTTTGTTAGCTTTCACAAAACTGTCGTTTATCAAGCAGGTTGTCAGATTTGGCATTTCCCCAATTTCAAGTAATGATTCACTCACACACACATACACACGTGCACAAGTCCTGTGAAACACCTTCATTTCATACCTTCGTACTTCCTACACATACTAACCCTGCTTTCATAAATCTGTTTCTCTTGCAGCTTCAGCTGAAGCAGGCCATCAAACTGGGCTCTCCACCGTCTCTGATGTGTGTGAAGAGGACAGAAGATGCTGGGACCATGTCTGAGGATGACGGCCTTCCCTGCAGCCCACCGGAATACACAACACTTCACGCAGTCCTGGTAAGGCATGCATTTAGTGATGCCTTCCTTCTGTAGTCCCCCCTGAGTTTGACTGCTAATGCTCTTCTCCTTGTTCTTTCTGCATCTCCAAGAATCAGGCTCAGGGGAACAGTTCCATCAGTCTGGAGGGAATAGACAGTGATGAGGACCAGGTGAGCATCAGTGTAACCAAAGACAAAGCGATTGTGGTGTTTAATTCATGGATTCTTTCATTTCCATCTGGAAATCTGACACCTCCATAGCTTGAATAGCTCCGTGTGTGTGTGTGTGAGTGAGTGTGAGAGTGAGAGTGAATGTCATCTTTCAAATAAGGATCTCCAAAGAAGTTCCACTTGTACACACTTTAGCATTGGTAACATTCATACAAACAATAGACTGCCCAGGAGGTACACTGTGTCTGGCCCTTTGACAGCTCAGATAGGCTCCAGCTAAGCAGTTAAGAAAATTGATGGATACTTTACGTGGTGTGTTTAAGAAGACGGATTCAAATGCCAGTCACCAACAGGAAATTATGCAGCAGAAGTACGTTCAGCTTTGTCTTCATTACTGACTGGAAAAATCTGATGTTTTGTTACACTTGACACATTAGCTGACAAATGAACTTCCATGCACGTAAAATTATATTCCAAAACAGCAGCAATTCAAGTCATTAATGGGTATGAAAGCCAGGAGGAATGTGTGGAGCTCTGTGTGATTGCTCCTCATGTGACTGAGAACAAATCTCATGATCCTGTCTAATCACTGAAACACCGCTGTTGGTCCTAAATAAAAGTCCCCTCATACAAAGTGACATCTTTGCCTATGCTCCCCCCCCCCCAACCCCATAGCTCTCCTTTCCCATCTGCTGTTTTCTCTTTGTGTGTGTGTGTGTGTGTGTGTGTGTTTTGTTTGTTTGTTTTTCTCCATTTGTATCCCTAAATTGTTATTCTCCTGACCTAGTATATAAATCTGTGGTAACAGTGTTACTCAAAATGTCAGTTTTCTCCCTAACAATAATTTCAAATGAGTACTTTTTGAATCCAGAGAATCAGAGTGGCAATTCACAATAAGCCAAATATCCCGAAAACATCAGCTATCCAATTAGTCTGACTGGCTATAATATGGCCTAAAAGCACAGTCAGCAAAGTATGACAAATGAGCCTTTAATGATAGTGCAGTTTTAGCAATTTCAGGCGGGTTTTGGTCATTTTCCCACTGGAAAGAGCCACAAATGGCCAGCTACAAAGACAGGCACACACAACCCTGAAAATATTCCCTTTAAAGTACATTCCACACACAGGAATGTGGTCAAGAAGAACTTATGAACTACAGTTACAGTGGCACTTTCTGGAGTTTTTCCATCCACCAATTGTTTTAGGGGATTTTTCCTAGACTTTTATTTAGAAAAAGAATCTGATTTATTTGCTTCAAGCTTTGAGTCACATACAGTAATTCTGGAAACTTGAGTCTAGGTGAGTCTGTGTTTATATTTCCTGTGAATGCAGTAAAGAGTGCAGACTCTGTCGCCTGTTTGATATTAGCGATGGATGACCACACTGTGTGTAAGGCAAAGAACGTCATTTATAGTAACAAAATTTGAGGATTTCCATTGTGTCCAGTATTAAAACTGCTTATAGCCTGCTTTCCTTCCTGGAGGTGACTCGGCTGGTGCTTACAGAAGTCAGAGAGCAAATAATGAGCCAGTCCTTCATTCATTCAGCATCCTTTGTCGTCATGCAGACTGGAACTCGAATACCTGTTTTACTTTCAGTAACAGTGTTTTAAAATTCTGTGCAGATATAGATGAAGTAGTTTATGCTCAAGACACATGTGCAGCACAGGAAATTGTTGTCGTGTGCTGTGTGCGATACTGGAAGATGGGCATCTGTGCGAGTGTGTGTGTGTGTGTGTGTGTGTTTATTGGTGGGTGTGGTCATAACC
>VOQJ01014007.1:0-16323 GCA_015052665.1 Apistogramma diplotaenia | reverse complement strand
GGTTAAAGAAGTTGGGGAGGAGGGCTAGGTGTGTGTGTGTGTGTGTGTGTGTGTGTGTGTGTGTGTGTGTGTGTGTGTGTGTGTGTGTGTGTGTGGTAGAAGCAGAGAAATGCTGAATTATTCAGGGCGCAGACGCGTCCTCGGTGCTTTGTTAGAGAGCGCAGAGGTTTGAGGCTCACGGAGCTCCAGGAGGAGAAATCAGTGAGATGATGCTGAAGATGAGGATTCGAAGATAAACGCGCACGTTCGCGTTCTTTCCGCACAGCGTGAAATCCAGGCCAAATGAGGCCAAAATGCTGCTGGATGAATTTTCCACGCAGGGAAAGTTGTTGGTTCATTTCAGGTGAAATCTTTGGATCCCGTTTCCAACGTTTTGGGTGTTGGGTTTCGGCTCCGCGCCGCTGCCGCAGAAAAGAAGCATCAAAACCAGTTAAAAAAAAATAATTTCACCATCGAAAACGCGCCTCACATGAACGCGCTCGGCTCATTTCTGCAGCTCACATGTGCGCGGAAAATTCCGAATAAATATTTCAAACGAAACTCAACAGAATTGGCGCATTTTTATGGTTATAGTTTGTTTTTGGCGCATTTTTACGCACGAAAATGGCCTCATGTGTAAAAGAGGTGGGTGTGTCCGCCGCGTGAAGCTACTGCACGCTGCTCCTGACAGGACACACTGCAGGCAACTGTGTGTGTGTGTGTAGGTGGGGTGAATGAGTGCACGCGTGCTTGATGGGAGGCGTGAACGAAAAGGAGGGAAAAAATTAATGTGCGCGCAACGCGACCGCGTTCAATCAAACACATTAAATGAATAAATAAATAAACAAAGAAATGAAGCTGATGTGTGTATGTGTGTGTGTGTGTGTGTGTGGGGGGTTCTTTTAATGAACAAAAATAAACGTAAAACAGAAGCTGAAAAGAAGAAACGAATAAAAAAACTCTAATTTGCAACAAAATGAAAGAAAAAGTCACAAAAATCGAAAAACATTTTCAAAATAAAAGAACAGCTGTTATTTCAAACGGGAAGTAAAAAAGTAAAAGTACGTCTTTGGCGCCTCAAAAAAAATCTCAAAATGAAATGAAATTGAAAATGAAAATGAAGCCTCAAACTGGCTCAAAGCTCCACTTCGATTTCTCTGCTAACAAATGATTAATAATAAATGCGATGCAACAGGAAAATAAGTAAAATATAAGCAGATTCTGAAGGTGAATTTTTACATTGAGTTTGAATGTATCTGAGCTGAGTGGCGCATTTGAGCCTAAATGCGCCTGCATGTTGCAGCCATGCAGCCTGTTAGAGATGATGTAATGCCTCCAACATACAGCGGGACAGAGACAATGGAGCGGGAGGAGGAGGAGGATGAGGAGGAGGTGTGCGTTCATTCATTTATTCATTCACATTATATTTGAGGAGGAATCAGTGCAACAGGAAGAGAAATGCACGCACTAAAACATATTTTACACTAAATATTTCAGATTCAAACTGAATGAGTTTTTACACTGAAAATCGCTGCGCGGTGAACAAATTTCGGGCAACATTACAGGCCGGTTTGATTCCACAGTTTGAACCAACAAACACGCAGAGAGGCTGACACGCAGCGTGACAGTAAGCCAACACAGCCTCATTACATATTTATGCATCATTGATTCACGCCGAGTCGGGAAGCTCTCATCAGCCGTGACTTTAATTAAGAAAACCAACCTTTCTGTCAGCAGTTAATTTTTTTAGTTACAAAATAAAAAGAATGAAGCGGATTTATTTTTCTGTGCCGCTCTCTTTGGACTGAGGACGGAGGCTCAGCTCCTCCCACTGACACCAAAGAAAAAGAGCAGCATTACACACAAAACAAAGTTTACAATAAACCCCAAAAATATTTTTTTATTACTCAACAATAAATCATGAGAAGCATTCGGAGGAGATCGGAAACATTCAAATAAATACCAGATAAATAAGATTAACAGACAGAAATCCAAAATCAGCAGCGATAAATAAACAGGGTTTGAAATCAGCCATGCTGAACAGATGCAGTTACTAGAATCTGATCTGAATATTTAAGAGTTTCAACATATTTCAGCGTACACAGAAACATTTTTCATTTTCTTCAAACATTTAAAACCTTTTTAAAATAAACATCATCTTGAAAATCTGATTAGAAATCACAATATTTAAATGGTTATATTTTTAAAAGGTCATCAAAATACAGTAACAAATAATCGTGGACAATGTAATGAGAATCTGATGAAACATCATTTAAAATCAGCCTCCAAAACACTCATAATCAGCTGGTCACCATCAGAAACACTGTCAGGCCAATGCAGCACTCACCAAATGATGTAGCATTAAAAAACAATAGACACAATAGATGCTAACAACCAGCTTCACATAAGAATTACATTTTTAGGAAACACATTTTCTATTATTATTTCTACGGTGCTTCTATTCCCACATGCCTGTTTTAACTGTGCTTATTGTGAATTGTAGGAGATTTCGATAACCAGATTTTTGTTCAGGCTAAAGGGCGAAACCTGAGATCATTTTATTTTTTATTTTCCATTTTTATGCAAATGAGTGCATATTTCAATCCCCAATTTGCATATGTAATTATTGCATTTAAAAACTGTAAGTAATCAGCTGGGGAAGTCTGACAGAGACTGAAATGTGAGCAAAGACGAAATTCGACTGACGGGTTAAACAGGGAGCTGAAGTCAGGGTTGGTATAGCGTAGCTTAGTAGTAGTCCTGGAGGAGCAGCAGCATGACTTTGACTAAACAGTGTTGTTCTCAGGCACCAGGAATCAAACCTGGCAACAATACAGTCACAGTTCCCTTCAAGAACCACAAAAACAGGAAGTGAAGTATGTGTTCGTGGCCACATGGAGGCAGCAGACATGCACAAACTTGACTTATTTCAGCAGTAACGAAGTGAGGCTTTGCTTAGATTTCCTTTTTTAGGCTATAACCTTTTTTTGAACGAAACTCTCCATTTAGAGTGTCTGTAGCTCAGGAGATCAAACAGGTCATCTACCAATCATAGGGTTGGTGGTTTGATTCCCAGCTGCTCCAGCCTGCATGCCAAAGTGTCCTTGGGCAAGATACTGAACCCTGAGCTTCTCCTGATGTGTTCATTAGTTTGAACATTAGATAGAAAGCACTTAGGTCTGTGTGAATGAGGGATGTTGCTTTCAGTGCTCGTGCAGAGGAGAACAGTGCTGTATGAGTCCATTAAACTGGCCTTCATTCTGGGAAACAGCCTGTTTTTATCCAACACACTTGTGTATTTATGTATAAGCACTTCCTACATGTCGCGCTGCAGCCGGGTGATCAGGTTCTCCTCCTCTAACAGCCGTGTCTCGTCCTACACGTCACACTGTGTTAGTCCACAGTCTGATGGAGTGGAACCGGACAGCAGCCGCGATTAACCAGACCAATCAATCAGCCCAATCCCTGCTTAACGAACCGCACGCACACAGTCAGCAGAGGTCATGTAAAGGGGTGTGTGTGTTAGTGTGTGTGATTGCATGGGGATAGAGGCATGTCAGACCTGGCACCCCGTGGAGTGGTTTATAGTGGTGCTTTTCCTTTCTGTTGAAGTGAATTATGGAGCTGATCAGACCGTCGCGTACGCAGACATATCAGTTTGCATTTTCTCAGCGACGTGTTTTAAATGACTTTAATTTAGTTTCTCATGTCAAACAGTCTAAAAGAATATCCCTGCAATCCTACATGAAGGATTATGGTTCATCATTTGGAGGCTGTGCTGCAAGTGAACTTCAGTGAGCTGGCTCTGTTCTGTTTAGGCCACCTTTATTGGTACAAGTAGGATGAATAAAACAATGAGCAACACAAACCACATCCACCAAACTGTCTGCGAAGTTGAACGAAGACTGAAAGGCTGAAAATATACAGTGGGTTTGTTTAATTCTATTAGCTAGCTCAGTGTCCACAATGAACTGGACTTTAAACAAGAACTGTATCTCATGTAAAATAATCTGGCAGGTGTTCAGTCTCCGGTGATCTTTGACTCTTTGGTTTTAGCTCAGTCTCAGCTTCTCCTGATCTTGTGACTTTGTGGTCATGTCTTCATCTGTTTGTCTTATATGATCTACCTCTTTAAAATCAGTGTACTGCTTTGAAAACTATAATTAAAACTTCCTAATTTTTGTCTGAAATCATGTTGGGCTTACTCTGTTTGCTGATGACACCCTGTTTTAATGTGGCATAAACATGGTTTCTGCTCTGTGTGGTGTGGATAAAAAGCTACGAAGTTGACTGTTTGTTAAAATTAGATCTCCGAATGATTAATTAGATACAAGAAAGTTTTATATGTTCTGAGAGGCGACTTTGTCCCACATGGAATATCCAAATTTCATTTAGTACCTGAAAAAACGATGGGTGCTGAGAATATTTGAACCACAATAGATGACTACAAATGAGCAGTTTTACTATGAAAAGGGAGGACAAAATATTGTTTGAAGAAATTTAAAGTTTGAAAAAATTATATGTAAACTTAACATCAGTGAGATGCCTTCTGTAAGAACAAACCGCAACAAATGTCTTTAATGTTGGTTTCTCCCTTTTTTCTCATATCTTCTTACCTTCTTGTCTCCATCCTCCTCTTTTTCCCCCCTGCAGTCTCTGTGTTGCAGATGGTGCTGGTCAATGCTGGTCAATGTGACTCGGTGTTCAAGGGTTTCTCGGATTGTCTCATTCAGTTGGGGGACAACATGGCCAACTATCCCCAGGACCTGGATGACAGGCAGAACCTGCACCAGATCTGCAAGTATGTTTACCATAAACACACAGAAGCACATAGTCAGTTATAGCATTGCTGAAATTTATTAATATAATAATAAAAATAAGTTTGTGTTCACTGCAAACATGATAAACAATTTGACTTTTGCTATAAAAAAGCTTAAAACCTTCACTCTAAGAATTTTTCTAGTCTTGAAACTTCAACATTTGTTCCATGAAACTAGTTTGCTGAATTAAACACATTCAAATATGTCATAGCTACAATTATGACTAAGGTAGGCTATTTAGTCTTTAGGTAAAAGACAAAGGCACAGTCACTAGAAAGGACCCCTCCAACAAACCCTGTCCAACTAGCAAATCCATCCATCCATCCATCCATCCATCCATCCATCCATCCATCCATCCATCCATCCATCCATCCATCCATCCATCCATCCCAACAAACCCTCCAACCAAGTCCTCCAGCACAACAAACCCCTCTGATCAACACATTTAACTTAAGCGGCCCTTGTATCAAACCACTTCCAACCAAATACCTCCAACCAGCACCTCCAGATCTTTTTCCACCTTTTTCCCTTTGAAGTTTCATTTCAGTTATATAGTGTACTCTTCCATCCCTTAAAAAATAACTAATTTCCCTGTGATAATAATTATATATGCAAGCAAGATTTTTTTAATGAGATTCAGCTCTGCAGTGTTTTGGCTTTGTGGGGCAGTGTGAAGTGTGCATATGTAAGTTGTGATTTTATTATAGATCTTCCCTCTAATATTGAGTCCCATCTGTGAGGCCCATCGTTCTGATCGCACAGAAAACAATATGAGTGATTAAACTGCTAACCCTGCGGGGGAGACTGAGATTTTGTGGGGGGTGTAGTCAGTAGGGGAGTGTGCATATGTGCAGTCCAGCTGACCCCCCCACCAATCTTCCTTCTAATCCACCATCCATCCCACCACCCAAACCGGGTGGGCACCAGATGGCACACTGCAGCAAGGATCCCGATCCCCCACCCCTCCTCACACACATGATTTTTTAATTCAGTGACAGCTCCATCACAGCGGTGTTGAGGCGTGGCAGGAGGTGTGTGTTAATACGCTTCCTCACACACACACACACACACACACACACACACACACACACACACACACACACACACAGGCGTTAATTGCTCAGAGATGTAGCATCGACACGGCTCAGTTCAGGAGGTCAACATCAATAATAGCAGATTGGAAGAGTGGATTAGATACGCCGTGTGTGTGTGTGTGTGTGTTTGTGTGTGTGTGTGTGTGTGTGTGTGTGTGTGTGTGTGTGTGTGTGCTGCAGCACGTGTCGCTGGTGTCTTCACATTAACTGGAGGGGGATGGAGAAACAGACAGATGAGAGGTGGAGATGAAAAAGAGCAAGCTGTGAAGGCAAAGAGGACAAAAAAACAGGAAGGAGGAAAGTAAGTTTAGGCCAAAGAGAGTGAGTGGGGAGAGAAAAACACGAGTATTAATAATATATCAAACAACAGGGAGAAAAGGGGAAGATAAGGAAAAGAGGAGGGGTTATAGTAAAGGAAAGAAGTGAGGATGACAGGAGCAAAGAGAAGGAAAAGGATGGAAGGTGAAGGAGGGAAGGAGTCAGAGGAAACAGTCTAATGTTTGACTCCTTTTCCTTTATTTTCTCCCACATATTTTATTTTGTGAGCGTGAAACAATTTATTCTGATTCATTGGGAATAACCTCATTAACAAACACAGAGGGCATGTTTTATGGTTTATGGTGGGCGTGGTTTACGTTTGTAGATGCTGAAATGAAAGCACAGAGACTCATTCACAGGATAAAAATCTATCCCTGTAGTGGCCACAGGTGGGTCTCAGGTCATTTACAATAAATAACAAAATTCATGATTCTGATAAGATTTTAAACATTTAAACAGACACGTTTTAAACACTTTAATCCTCCTGGATAAAGATTTTATGGGTCAAATCTTTATAATTTTTATAGGATCCGGAAAGATCTAAAAAAGTTTGACTGGCTGCAAAAACAAATCAGTTTTCTGTTGGAATGTTCTCGTGGAGCCCTCTTTGACTAGTTTAACATATTTGAAATGTTTACATTTTAAAAACTGAACTAATGAATAAAAACTAACGATGCCTATATTACAGTACTGTGATTACTGATGCAATGTTATCAATATTAATACCATTATCACAGGGGGAGACAAGTTTAACTCAATACATGTAGTTGAGTTCTTTAATATAGACCAAGACATCGTCTGTAAACATGTGTGTTTTCAAGACCAAGACATCATCTGTAAACGTAAATGTGTGTTTTCTACAAAAAACTTAATTTGTAAAGGGTCACATTAACTAAAAGTAGACTGTTACTTCAAAATTATACATAAAACGAAACTGAACCCCAAATTTCATTGTATGTGACGACATGCAATGACAATAATAAAGCTATTCTATTCTATTCTATTCTATTCTATTCTATTCTATTCTATTCTATTCTATAAATTCCTTCAAAATGATAAATTTAAGTATTTAAACATTTTGACTAAATGTGTTTTAATCTGGTCATGTTAGTCTTTAGCGTTTATTGAAAGTGACTTAATGTGATATGTAAGAGTGAAAGTGTGAGGAAAGGTGCACGCTGTATTTTATCAGCCGACAGCAGTTTAATGTTGCTCGCTGAAACAACTCTTTAGTGCATAAAGTCATTTAGATGCACCTCGTCCTCTGACACTACAACGCCTTATTGGGCCACAATAAACATCAAATTTCAAAAGTAAACTGACAAAGTAGCATCATATCGAAACTCTTAGTAAATATATCAAAGAAATAGTTACAAAATTAGAGCAAAGCTGTTGAAAGCTGTTTGCAAGTGGCAGCCAATCAGAAGAAAGTTGGCTGAAAGGAGGAGGAGCTAAAACAGCTTCAAAACAATGTTAAACTGAGAGACTACAACAAGGCCCATTATGAGATAAAGAAGGATTGTTTTGAACTCTGACTAATGCAAAGCCACTCTTGTAGAGTCAAAGCATTAAATATGGACCTGCATGAGTGCACAAGAGGAAACATTAAAAATTAAAAACAAAAATCCTTTATATGGGCTTTTAAGCCGAATCAAAAAATATTAGAATCAGCCAATAAATTGTCAGTAAGTGGAGGGTTTCTGTGATAAGTGCTGTGTGGTAGCCAGTAAATGCAGCCAGTGTTTTGCCTTCGATATTTAAATCTTGTTGGCGAGCGCTGATGGGAAAGGCGGGCTGTAATGTGCCCAGGCTGCAGCTCTCCAGCTTCAGCTTTGTTTGACTGGAATATAAAAGTAGATGAAGTTCACCGGCTGTGTCTTCATAAGCTTTTCCTCGCTGTGAGATTCAGGATGGCTTCCACTCTTGGCTCCGCTTCCTCAGTGTAGCTGATGCATTCAGTTTGAAATGAGCCTCCCACTGCAGTCAAAAGCTTGTGGTGTTAATGCTTGCTGTGTTTTCTCCTGCCAGTTACTGGGATAACTTCCACTCCTGTGCCACGACGGCGCTGGCAGACTGCCAGGAGGGAGCGACGGACCTCTGGGATAAACTGAAAAAGGAGTCCCGCAACCTGAATTTCCGCGGGAGTTTGTTTGAACTCTGTGGCGGCGGCAACGGAGCCCCCAGATCTGCCGACACCAGGGGCCTCACCTTGGTCCTAACCACACTGCCCACCATACTGACTTGGCTGGCGTTTTAACAGAAACAAGGAAAAACATGGAAACACAAAGTGAAAAGAAGTAAAAAAAAGAAAAAAGAAAAATCCAGCTGAAAAAAGAAAATAGGAAAAGAGTGATAGCTGCTCTACAAAAATACAGAAAATTTCTGAGTTTGCATTCATCACAAGAAGACACTCCCCGAATGGAATTTTACTACGACATCACTGCAGGGCCTTCGGGCTTGCCTTCCTGGGACATCGCCAGGCCGCCGTCCTCCCGGAGCATTCATCCAATCACACGCAGACCGACCCACAGGTCGATAATATGAAATATTCAACCCGCTGTCAAGCTGAAACGATGACAATGATGAAAACGTGATGGATCCTCGCCCGCTTACAGCCGTGGAATTACACCGTATTAAAGTCAACCATGAATTATTGATGTTTAGTAGGCTCGGCCTAGAAGCACTGTATGACTGCAGGGTGCTGACACAGGATCAGGCTATATATTAGCACTCCCATATAGCCTATGGTACATATTCATGTGTAACACGAGGCCACAAAATCAATAAGACGAGCCAAGGCCTCGAGCCCACCTCATCCCTCCATGGACAGATTTTTTTATTATGCCGAGCAGACTCAGTTATTTGATAGACTGAATGCTTCATGGAATATTTGTCCTCATATTGGCTGTTTGTTGTTTTCAGGCCACGGTCACACCGCTGCGTAATAACTGGTGGCAAAGACAGCTTAGTCAAATGTCCCCCCGTCCACATCAACTTTTACAGGCAGGACATACAGCTGCAATGACAATACTGACCTTTGACCCCTGCAGCATGGCTCGCAGTCAACACCGCTCTTACACTGGTTTTACGGTGGCTGATCAAGCTGGCCACCATGCCACGTGTCCGGTGTGACCGTAGCCCTGTTTTCCTGACCACACTGCGGTGCAGGATTGTAGTCGAGTATGAAGCCTGCTTGTCCTTAAAGAACAGTTCAAACTGTTGTTAACTTGCATGATATCAGTTCAGAGACTCAAAGATTTCAGGAAATGGGCACAAAAACTACGTTTTCTGGTGTTGTTCACGTTAGGCCACGGCGAGCCCAGAGCTTTGTGCTTCTGTTCAATAAATATAACTTTGTTACAGGTTTATAATGCCAGCATATTGCATTAACAGTATGAAGAATCCTAATAGTTTCACATTAAAAGCCTTTTAGAAACGATCACAACAAAGAGCAAAAAGTCAAACGAGCACGACTGTATTTCAGCAGTAGGTCACAACAGGTGACAGTATATTGTGATTAATAAGGGGCAACAACTTGCTTTTAACCAAGAATTGCTTTATGAAAGTCACAGACACGTTTGAGGTTAAACTGTTTTATTTACATGTGCATAAAGCACTCAAAAGGTTAAAGTAATAAGCCCTCCTGGGTACCAGCACGTAGCACCAGAAAGTTACTATGCAACACACCAGATGTTCAATTTGAGCTTTTTTTTTTTTTAAATCAAAAATTGATTATTATTATTATTATTTGGCTGTTTGTGTATGCTGGCATTAATTGTGCAGCCACTCAACATAAAGCAGGCTAATGTTAGCCAGCTATCTGTAACCTGAAGCTTTTATAATGTAAACTTATAAAATTAATGTCCAAACTTTACGATCCAGAGCGACCGCAGGAGTTTTGGTGTATTATCTGAAATCCTCCACGCGGATGCTTTACATGTCGGGCAGCTACCTCGGGGGGGGGGTCTATGTAGATTCCCAAAACCAAAGTAAATTAGTTAAGTTAAACCCATTTAGCTGAGGATGTTAAACACAGTTTACCTGTTTCAGTGTCTCTGGATAAAACTGCCTTTATTCTGAGTAATGTTTGCTAACTGGCTTGTAGTCATGTAAAGGAGTTCGGCAGAGTCGCTGTCCAGTGTTAAATGTTGAATTTATTATATCAGAGCAGAAGGAATGTCGGTCAGGCTAGCTAGCAGTTTGGCTTTGCAGCTAATCCCAATTAGGAAATGCCAAAATTTATACCTCACATTTAACTTTAGCTTTTTGCTGTTTTTTTGATTAGTGAATTAACTCAAAGAACTGCTTATGACTGTCTCAAAATAGCTTCAAACATTTTTGTTTGTTAGCTTGAAAAAGTTGTTCAGACACTGTGCTCATTTCCTGAAATCCCACGAGAACCAGGATTCTGATGGAAACTCGTTTTGGATGTGAAGTAGCAACACATTTAAATTAAATTAGTTCCTGTTGGTGGTAGACGCCCACCATCTTTCATATCAGCACAACCACATGTTAGAAACGAATGACTCTGTGAGCTAAACGGCGACTCAGAGGAGAAGCCAAGAGCAATACGAAGACACGACTTCATGGCCAGTGTAGCTGAAAAAAAAACCCAGGAAAAAATGAGGATGAAGAAATCCAACCGTGGCTGAAGAGTGATATGACTGTTGCCATTAAGCACATCCCCCTTTTCATACCAGTGATCCATACTAGACGACCTTAGCGGTGATATATTTTAGGTCTGTATGTTAGATTAAAAAGCAGAGTCCCAACAGTATAGTAGCATCATGAACTACATAAATACAATAAATGAATCTGAGGAGGGTATTTATTTCTTTGCTGAGGCACCGATGTTTCCACTGCCTTCTGATGAAAAGATGTGTACTTATGTTTGTTTGTTTGTTGGTTTGTCTTTGTTTATTTATGGGGATGTTGCAAAAAGAGTTTAAAAAAGAATCTTCCGAAAATCATCTAAGAAGAGAATATGTATATGAAAAAGGATTTTAAGAAAATAAAAATAAATGCTCTATTATAGATGATCTATCCCAGACAGTTTTAACACAAGATTGATACTTTACAGATTATAGACCTACTGAGATATAAAAAGATGAATAACAAATAAAAGATTGCTAAAATGTTGAAGAGTATTAAATAAAATGCCTACTGTTTGAAAACGAGTGTGTGCTGCGGTTTTAATGTGGTTTGGTGAGTTTGAGATGATGGACTCTTTGTCCTCTCAGAGCCGGGTTTGGAGTCTTTCCATTATTAATGAGGGAGAGTCCCTGAGCTGCCACATGTCTCAGCTCTCATTTTATATTGACTGAGACAAAGAGGGGGAGGAGGAACAGGATGGGAGGGATGAGGAAGAAGGCTGACTGCATATCCTGCTGAAGAAGTGCTTTGGATAATTCATGCTGCCAAAACTCTTCAAACCAACCCAGATTTGGTTTTAAACCATTTATGGCACTAGATAAACACCCATAAGTCTTTAAGAGCTGATAAACAGAATGAAAACATATCTGGTTTTCATTCATCACAGAAACATTCAAAGAAATAATCTCATAAATTACCTTCTATGCAACTGATTTATAGCGGTATTTGGTGTAAAATCGTTTATGATACTTTAAAATCAGAATTCTAAAATATTATTGCTGATGACTGAAAACAGACTTTAATGACTCAGTCACACTAAAATGGCACAGCCACCTCCTTGTGACTGTGAAATACCATTGGTTGCCTGGCGATTTGCTGTGAGCAACCTGTAGGTGACCACTCTTGATTGCACAGACTGGCTGCAATCACTCTGAGACAGATTGGTGAAGGGTTGCAAAGAACTGGTGTCTCATTTGTAAACACAGACAGGCAGCCAACTCTTTACAATAAGTCCAAGTTAGTCTGTGCTGATGAGTGCAACTTGACCCGACCTGGATGCATTCTGGTTATATTCATATTAAAGAGCGTGGCTTCCATGTGCCAGTGCCATTTAGCAATAAAATTGCTGCCCTGCAGCAGCGATGTCACTAGTTATGAAGAATTTCTGTTTGTTAGATGGTAACAGATTTGCAGTTTCTTCCATTTTAACACAGCCAGTTGCTGTATTATCATAAACAGATTGCAGACTGATTGCAGACTGACTCAGTCTTATTGTCAGACTGTCTTCACACACTAGTTGCTTTGAAGACACTGAGAAGTCACAGATCTGGTTTCTTCAAAGGCAACGTGATTGTAATTTCATTGCACATCGTCACAATAATTTTGGTTGTGGCCTCGACCCCTGATTTACCTTCATGTGACTGTAGCCTCTACGTAATGCTTCAGAACTTCTCATTTGCATGTCACAGAACTATCATTGACGGGTCAACACGTACACAGCTCAACACAAGAACATGGGAAACAGGAGCTTAATACAAATAACTGGAACAGAAAACTAGGACAAACTAAGAACCTAAGCCACAAGCACACTTAGAAACACAACAATAGACTACAAAAACATAACAGTGGCCTCTCCGACTGACAGGTGGATGGTGACACAGGCGGCTGTAGCTGCTAGCTGTCTGCTGTCTGCTAACTAAATGTTGGAGCATTTTGGATGCAATTATCTGATCAATAAGGTTCAAGGTTCCAGATTCCTTTATTTATCATTGTACAACAAAATATACAATGATGTTTAATAATCAAATTCAATAATATGGCTGTTTTGTTTGATGTTGCACTAACAGCCTGTCCAGGAAGTCTGAGCTCCGGTTTTCCTCAGGTTTAATTTGGATGCTGTAACTCCAGCACCCCACAGTGATAACATCAGGATGAAACAATCAATTTGTGCATTAATAGAGGCTATTACGAAGAAAGTACAGAGATTTAAGAATATGAGGTGTTTCTGCTCCTTTAATAATTAATAATGCTCCTACAGTTGTATTTTTTCTGCAGGGTTTTATTGGATATTTGCTGTATTTGCAGGCTTGTGTCTAACACTGGGGGAATTGTTCCTTTTTTACCTGCATGAGCCTTATGTGTCTGTACCAGCTGTTTAAATTCTTTAAGGTTTAATGAAGCTTGGGCCGATTGTATATGAGCTGTAGTATGCTCCCGCGGGCTCACATGCACGCCGTGTATCAGCATTAATATGGATGTGATGGAGAGTGATGGGAGGTAGGGAACATGGAGGAATGGTCCTGTACGTTAGCTCCTCCTGATGGGGAACCCTGAAAGGCCTGCAGACCTGAAACAGCAACATGCAAATCCATCATTTTCCTTATCTGATAAGAAAGCAACACACATTTTCTTATTTTGGAAAAGGATTGGTTTTAAACTGTCCAACTATCCAAGCACTCCTAGATACAAAAAGATTTTAAAAATAAAATGTGTACATCTACAATATTATGATGCTAACAGAGGCTGACCGGTATTTAACATTTACAAAATCTGAACCTGAAGGAGCAGCAAAATGAGACAAGGAAAAAATGGTGGAAGTTGAAAAAAATCTGAGCGTCTTGAGCTGCAGTAATTGGCTGCAGGAAAGGAGCAGGCGAGCTGCTCATTAAACATGTATGGAGGGAAGCCTGCAGGACGGAGGAAGTCCCGCGGGATCTTCTAATAGTCTGACCCCATTTTTTTCCAGCCTGCATCTTTTCTGAAATAACACCACGAACAGGATCGCACACCCACTCTGCTTCATTTGTTTCTGCTACATCAGAAATCAGACTAGACTCAAATGTCATGTGCTCTGGTTCAGAAGGGGCAGGGCATGGATGGAGCAGTGGACTGAAGGTGCTGAGCAGGCAACGGCTCAGGAAGGCCTGATGTGTTATAAAGCCAATAACACGACTCAACAGGGACACAAAATGTCCACAAAATAACCATAAAAAATCTTCAAAATGTACAAGAAATTTCAACAAATTACAGATTGAGACTAAATTGACCAAATATAGACACAAAATGACAGAAAGAAACAAATAAGTGCAAATAAAGCAAAAGTATGACAGAAAGACACAAAACACTTCTACAAATGATACAAAACAGCCATAAAATACCCACAAAGACACACAAGTGCCAGAAGAGGAAAATAAAGTTACGCAGAGATTAAAAAATGAAAGAAAAAGTTTGTCGGTCCTGAGTGAAGCTGATTTTCATGTTCTGAGCTTCAGGCTCTGGAGTGAAAATAAAACACGTGTGCAGGCCATCACTGCTCCTCGGTGTCCTGCACCTCAGCTGGAAACCAGAGCTCACTCCTGAAGGAGCTCAGGGGAGGCAGGGAGCTCCCCGCCTCACCTGAGCTCCTTCTGCATTTGCTTGTTGTGTGATGACGCCCTTCATGTAAAGTCCTATAAATCGGGTTCAGACCATGTTTGGACTGTTGGAGCTGTTCGAATGAGATGATCTGACCAATAATAAAGCTGCTGTGTGCTGGACTAACAGACCGTCCAGGAAGGCGGAGCTGTAGTTTGGGTGAAGCCAAACATTCCCAGTGACTGCAGTACAGTCGTACAGACTCCCTCTGAAACAGGATCTGAACGCTCCGTTTCCGGCAGTAGTGATGATCAGGATGCTCGTCTGAAGAGAAAACTGTGTGCAATCGAAAGCAGGCCTGCAGCTCGGCCTCTGTGAAGCTACAGGACCAAAATAACCTCCTTGTCTTCTTTGGGATTTCAGCTCGTGGTGTAAATGGGGCGGATATCAGCGCGCGTTCCCCCCGGACAGCAGAGCCACTCCGGAACAGCATTATGAGAATCAGCAGGGACCCGAATCGAGGTTGTGAGCCGTGAGTGTTGGGCAGAAAAGGCCAGCCGACATAAACGTGTCCAGAGTTTGTGGCAGCAAAGGAGGCTAAAACTGAGTTTGCTGTTGTTTAAATGGGTCGTCAGTTTTTACTTTGAGCTCACAGGCTCTTCATCCCGAGGACGAGCTGCAGAAGTGGATCACTGGGTTGGTGGAGAGTTTCTGACAGCGGCACGAACACAAACTCTTCACAGCAAGCTGTCTGTAGGTTGACTTCCTCATCCAGGGCCAGCTGCTTGTTTTAAAGAAAGATTTTCCAAATGCATGCTCCAAGCAGGTGACATCATCTGCGTAGACTCTCATCCAGGTCGTGGGAGTTTAATGTAGCTGCAGGTTTCATTGAGGTCAAGCAAGCTCAGCCACATCATTCTTGCACCATCTCACCTGCAAAGCTTCAGGAGGTCAGTGGCACCGGCGGGCATGCATGTTTGGGCTGTGGCTTGTTTTAGTTGCTGTTCTGATGATTGATTAGATGCATTAGTCAAATATTACCACAGGACACACGGCGAAGACGGTTTCCACCAGCTGCTGTTTAGAGTGCACAGAAAACTATTTTAAATTCAGCTTCAGGAATTTTTAAGGCAGAATGCTCGATGTGAACCAAGCAAAACATTTTAACCTCTTAACATCGACGAGCTTCTTGGTGACCCACCGAGGTTCAGGGTGGTTAAAGTCCTTAGTTTCAGCATCTCCTGAGATGGTTCTGTGGCTAAGAGCTTGAATATCATCATGAAAACTTCGTCCTGTGACTTTCATTCTCAGTTAGTGATGATTGGTTAGGCTGGTCTCAGTGCTGCCGTTGGTCTCTGAGAAACTGCACTGTAACAAATGGCTGTAAAAACTACAGCATGATAATACAGTAAGGTGGCTGTATTTTGAAAATACAGCTCTTTGCTGTAAACTGAAATGGGTCTGAAAAAAAGATCGAATTTGATTGGACCGCTGGATCACGTGCAAAGCTGGGCTGTAAAATTTAAATGTACAACTGCATTGTGGGATATTTACCGGTTTGCCGCGAATTTTCGCGGGCTTTGGGGCCGGAACAACACGGACTTTCACCGGGTAAGTACTTTTTAACATTTAACATTTTTCTTGCATTTTTGTGTCTGTTAATGAGGAGAAATATATTTTATGTGGTTAACTCACTAATATCACGTTGTATACTGAAGCTAACCGGCTATTTCTAAGCTAGCATAGGTGCATTATGAGCCTTATTCAGACCGCAGAGTGCTAATTTCTGCTTTGCTAGGTTAAACGTTGTTTCTAATTATTCATCTGTTATTATTCTGCCATCCCAGGTTTATAGACTGAGGAGAGGCAGATATATCCTGTCTGTC
>VOQJ01014004.1:3848-16932 GCA_015052665.1 Apistogramma diplotaenia | reverse complement strand
GAATCCCCACTTTCCCCACAAAGACGAGCAACTCACCGCCCCCCCCCCCACAAACCTGTAATAATGTGTTGACAGAATGAATGCATAAATCAGTGACACAAACCTAATTGAATTCAACTTCATGCCTGCAATTTCCCTTTATGCACCGGAAGATAGTTGATAGTAATGCAGGGAACGCTAACAATTAACAGCATGAACCAAATATATCAAGTAAAAAATTATTTGCAGGTGAATGAAAAACTGTTTTATCTAGGACAGTCACATAAGTAGTTGGACCAAAAGCACACACCAGTGCATGCTCCAAGTCCTGCACTACATAATGCATTTCAAAATAAAATTAAATAATAACCTGCAAAAACACACTTGGATGGCCTATAAACACAAGTGCTGTGAGATGACACCCCTTTCATCCAGGAAGCTGGGAGCTGTGAAGTTCTATAAAGATGGTGGAAAAATATTCAGGTAGGAGCAGCTGTAGGAGATGAAGCTGTGTGGGCCATAATCAAGACAGCTGCTCTTACCTCTCTGAAGTAGATAAAGATATTTGCTCCATCTAATATAAAAGGTGAGAGATTACTGCAATACAACGGCAATATTGTGAGATTAGACGTGGCTCTATGACTGAGACTAAATATTGTTCTGTCCTTCTTGTATTACAAGTTATACTTGTCCAAACATCCCTGACCCAGTGTAATGAAAAACCTTCTTGTCACTGCTATTTACCGTCCCAGAGAACATGACACCCACCTCTAGATTAAATAATGAGTCAGTCAATTTTGCCATAAACACACACTTAATACAGTGGCACTCAAAGACGAATACACTAAACGCTGTGCTTTACCTAAGAAATGTTTGGTTACCTGCTCCAATACGTTGCATGACCTGCGGTGTTAGATTTTGATATAAGAACCAGTAAAAACGCCACTTAACTCCATCAGACCCGGACAAAAGCAAAAGTGAAGCATACCTTTTCGTCTGTGCACTTTTTAATGAGCGCATCCCTGGCCTGGAGCTTGCCCTCCAGGACGCTGTTGTCTCCATCTTTCTGGTCGATCTGTTTCCTGTGCGTGTCCACCTGCACCATCAGCTCTGAGTTCCGTTTCTCCAGCCGGCTCCGCGCCGCGTCCGTGCGCTTCACCTGCGTCTGCACCTCCGCCAGTTCATCCAGCAAGCGACCGTGTTTGTTGGACACTGTCCAGTAGTTGAAAGACAGTACGGCGATGATAACCATCAAGAAAATGAAGATGAAGGACGGGAGGCGACCTCCCCGTCGGTTTGCGCCAAACCCAACCATTTCACAAACAAAGTCTAACGATATTTCAGGTTGTTACTGCAACCTAATGAGCTCAATGAAGACTATTCTCCCGGTGTGAAACACATCCGTCTACGTGACATGCCGTGTATATGCGGCAAGTGCTCGGGAATACAGACGCTTCACAGACAGTCATGAATGTTAAAGGATCACATCTCCACTGAACGTTGCTCTCCTTCCTCCTTCCGCTCACTAGGCATCTTTCTCTGCAATTCGTCCAATGTTAGTAAGTGAAATACGCCCGCAGGGACGTGGCCTAGCTCAGCTGGCAGACGAGACGTGGACAGCTACGGCGCCGTGGCACTGAGGAGTGCTATAAACCATATAAGCTAGCTGTACAACCTTGGCCTTCAGCTAATTATTTTGTGCTTCTCTGTCAAATAAAGTAGTACTGAACGCACAGACGCCTGGAGTTCCACTAATACCTAAAATCACCGTCAAGCAGGACTACCACTGATCCTGAATTCTGACCCTTACGTTAGTTAGCTCATATTAACTGCTAGCTAGCAACCGTAGATGCGAAAACACCAACGGCTTCTGTCAGAGAACCGTGCCGTCTTTAATTGCGGAGGACGGATTTGAGTTTTGCAACACAACTAATTAAACCCTAAAGGCACACACTATGAATACCCGGTTTTTATTACAATGTCCACGATTGACTGCCTTCCATACATCGCGTCTGCGCTGCATGAAGTTAGCTGCGATCCCTCCCTTTCATTTCCGCTCTTTGATAGTCAACACGCGCTTTTCAAAACAAAAGACCACATTGGTATTTGCTTTCTATCACCACCATGAGCACATTTGTAGAAGATGTACGCATTTGTTTATGCGGATGACTTGAAATCTATACTTGTGTCTTACATGATCGGCGGAATCCCTGTTCACACAAAAAATGCAATTAAATGCTTAAAGCATTAAGAGAGGCGCTACATAAAGACCGGAAGCAAGACAGTCTTGAAGAACCATTGAGCTGATTCAAATGATTTGACTTTACGGTTCAAACAAAGGTTTCAGTTTTCAAAATTTAGCCTACAAAATATACGCGAGGTTTTCTTTTTGTGCAGCGAAATTCTAGTACAATCTCAAACCTGAACATTTCTCCATACAAATAAAGAAATTTATTTAACGGTTACTAAAAGTTGGGTAGCCTGGTTATGTATTGTTGCCTCACAGTGATGAAGTCCCGAGTTTGAATCTGGGGATTTTGTGTGGATTTTGCAGCATCACTCTCGGTACTCCAGCTTCTTCCCACAGATCAAAGCCATACATACATGTGTTAGGTTGATAGCTGATTCTAAATTGGTTCTAAATAGGTGTGAAGGGTGTCCGTCTCTTAGTCTTGTGAGAAATTGGTGATCTGTCCAGTGTTCCCGACAGATCAGTAGCAGAAAGGTTTGTGTAAATATTTTTTAAAAAAATCATTACTAGAGTTGGTATATAACCAAGGACTCTTTTTTAACTTTGGTCTAGTTGCTTGAAGAACTTTGATCAATTTTCAGGCGGTAAAATCTAAAAAATAATAATTAGCCAAGGAATGAGAGTTACTGTGTAACTGGAACAGCTACTATAAACTGTAATTTATGGCATGCACTGAAAAAAAGATAAAGTCTGCACACCTTAAAGCTCCTTTGATAGTGGATCTTTATTCCATAGAGGTTTCAAAAGAAGTAATGTTTCAGGCGTCACGCCCTTCCTCAGAGATAAATTTATTGCATTACAGGGTCTCTTTTATAATGAAGTGATGACATTAATTGAAACTACTTCCTGTCCCAAGATAGAAAATATCCAGTAAGTATAGAGCAGGATAGTCATAACGGTAATGCATACATAGAAGTGACATTATATATCATTTAAAGTGTCACAAGAAAACTATGCTACAATTAAAGAAGATCAAAAAAGAAAATCAAAACTGAAAATCTAATAAGAGAGAAGGAAGGAGGAAAGAAGCCAATGAGGTGAAAAAGTAAAATATATTTCTTAACAATAGGAGCTTATACAGGATCCCATATTTGGACAAAAAATGTCTGACAGTATTAACAGTTGCAACTGTCTTTGCAAGCCCAAGGGGATATAAAACATATAAAGCACAATATATGCACTATAAAAAGGGTCTCAAGTCCATTTCTTCATTGAGCCCTGATGGAGTAAGGGTATTTAACATGCATATCCAATGTTTCTCGTTTTAATAGCAAAGAGTTGATGTCACCTCCTCGACGTGGGGGCTGGGTGGCTTCAATACCTAGATTTTCATTTTTGATTTTCTTTTTGATCTTCTTCAATTGTAGCACAGTTTTCTGGTGACACTTCAAATTATATATATTGTCGCTTCTATGTATGCATTACTGTTATGACTATCTTGTTCTTGGGACAGGAAGTAGTTTCAATTAATGTCATCACTTCATTATAAAAGATGCATTCATTTGCAATCTCTTGAAGTCTGGGGAAGGGCGTGACGCCTGAAACTTTACTACTTTTGAAACCTCTATGGAAGAAAAATCCACTATCAATCGAGCTGTAAGATGTGCGGACTTTATCATTTTTCTAAGTTTGTTGTTAGTCCTGGCACCCCACTTCACTGGATGTGCGTGCCACATTTTGTTTTCTCATAATTATTGCATTGCCCAGTGTTTATATCATTTTAGCCACTTCTTTTGACGCACAAAATGTAAATACCTGTAAACAAAAAAATTAGCTAGTAACAGTATGAGGAAAAAAAACCCCACAAACACACAAAGCACTAAATATAAATGCATATTTTATTGTAACACGGATAAGAATTGTAACACAATGAGGTAAGTTAAATAATCCACATCTGTGATGTTCTTGAACCACAAAATAGTCACCACCCTGTCAGTAACAATTCCACAAAGTCTGCAAACAATGTCCTGTCACTTCAGTTCACAGTTTAATACAAACATGTATTTTCTCTGTTTCTTATAAGGACAAGAGGAATACTGATAACACAATCTCCTTTGTCTTTCAGTCACTGATCCAAACTTACCAGCTGCGTATTTATTTCTTTTTTTAAGAGATGAAACTGAGTAGAAAAGATCCCCTGAGGGAGAAACATTCTTTTGTTTTTCTGATGAGAAATAAGCCACTACAGACACTGGCAGGCTCAGTCTGAGTTTGCTACCATTTCTGCTGATGACTTGGCACAGTCTCACAGGGCACTAGGGAATACAGTATGACAGCATTTCAGTAGCTTTGCGCTGCAGTCACACCGTTCAAGAGACAATCTCACGATGCACGAAGAGTGCTTAAATGCTCCACAGACATCGGATGCTCAGGACAGTGTGTCTGCAACACCAGCATCCTGGAATTGCCCACAGAGTTTAGACCCGAGTCCTCATTGGGAGAGTGGTCAGAGAATAGTTTCTCTGCACTCAAGGCTTTGTTCAGAGGAGGGGGAGCTCAGCGGGTTGGTGCAGGCGCTGGTTGTTTGTGGGAGATGCTTTGGACGGCGCATGGAAGGGGATGGGGATGAACTCAAAGCACCGCAGCTCTGGAGATGAAGATCCTCATGGCCACGCTTCCTGGGACTGCCTATGATGCGCTGGGTCATCACCTGTCAGCACAAAACCGCCAGGAATCAATGGCAGACACATAACGGGAGCATTTTGAGACATTTCTTATCACCGCTACAAAGATGGCATTCAGTCATATCTTTTTTAAGCCTTGAGATATTTCTAAGCTACAGATTTTGCTGAGGTACTCAGACTCTATTAAACGTTAGATGGTAGACAATTTTTTCCAACTTAATGAAGAGAAAAAAGATGTCCTTGTTTGTGCCCCAAACAGATTTGTGCCAAAGGAAAAGGAAACTGTAAGGTCCTCTTTTTTTTTACAACTTTTTTTATGTTTTGGCATTTTTGTTGTGAAGCACTTATCTTGCAAGGTGATGTATAAATACCTTTTTAAAAGGTCTTTTTACTTGCATCACCATAATAGTTTACTTTCTGCAAAGCAGAGTTTTCTATTCATTGTCAAAAAAAATAGAAAATCCACAGGTGAACATCATCATTAGTCAAACCACTTCAACAAAACAGATTTTAGATGTTAAAAGATATTTTGTCCAATAAGAAATTATCATTACTACAATTATTAGCACCTAATTCAAAAGGATAAACCCATTCATACACCAGTATTGATGATAACCAGGAGTACTGATATCATGTTAATGATACAAATAGCACTCCAACATAGTGAAATATTGCACCTTTATGCAACCATTAAGAGTAACTGTTCTTTATGCACACTTTGGTGCTGTTACAGAATCATCCCTCCAGCGACCTACAAGAGCATTTTGAATCCTGTTTTGAATTCATTAGCAAAAAATAAGGAGAGAAGAAGCATTCAATAAACATTTTTTTCCTTAAATATTATACAGTAACTGATTTAAAACAATTATTTTAGCTGCAATAATAGTGTGGTTAAAATAAAAAATAGTGATTGAGCCAAACTGGAAAAAAAATCTCTCCCCAATTTTCATCCCTGTAGGCTTGTTTTTGCTGCAGAGCCTGTAAAACACTGCTAACGCTTGTCCAATTTGATAGTTTCACACGAGTAGGCATCACAACCAGAAGGTAAACAGTTTTCTAAGATACACTGAACCATCAAAGGCTTTTATCCACATTTAGCCACCTGTCGAGCTCCAGCCACACTAAAGTGTGAATGTTAGATAGAAAGCAAGCATAGAAAAGAAGTGCTTGTATGAATGGGTGAATGAAGCATGTTGTATAAATTGCTTTGAGTGCTTCAGTAGAAAAGTGCTATTTGACAACCAGACCATTTACCATTCTAATCAGGTTACCTGATCTATGACATTGGCACTAAAGATGGCCTCCTCCATGTGTTTCTCATCCGATTTAATGACGCACTTGATGTTGTTGACAACCTGCTGGACTTCAGGAGGTAGACTGCAGCTCGAGTGCTCCAGGAACTTAGCCACTAATATTTTGGTGTCTTTGTACATCTTAAGGTCAGCCAGGGAGTGTGGGCGCTCGTGGGAGGAGCGTGTGTGCAGAGATCTGGGTTTAAGGTGGATGTCAATTTTCTTGCTCTCCTTCTGCTGCTTTGTGGCAGGTTTAGCTCCAACTACTTCTGTTGAAATGTCCCTTGGCTCTAAGTGGGAAAAAAAAACAGCAGAAAATAAACAAAACACATTAAATTACACACACAGAGGTAAGTATTACTGTTTCCTCCTTTCCCACAATGCATTTAAATATAATGCACTGAACTTACTGGGTTACTTCTTCTTTTTTTTTTACAAAATAGAGGGTGAATGTTGTATAGCAGCAGAGGTGAAAATTATAGATGCATGTTTTCCAAACCAATACATGAGTCCATAATTTGCATGTTCTTACCCTGATCTGGTGATGCATGAGCTAAATCTTCAGTAGCAGGGTCACTTCCATGGGTGCAGCCACAATTTTCCCCTGTTGATGGGGGGTCGGGGGGGCAAAACAAACAAACAAACAAAAATAACTTAGCTACCAGAGATTGTTCAGTGAGCCAACATTTCTATACAGCAGAGTAGGACTGCTTGATTTTATTGTAAAATGTTGCTGATGCTTTGTTTAGGCCATAAAATATCAGAAATATCAAGGTCTTTAAATGTCCAAATAACCATGTTGGAGAATCTGGAACAAAAAATTTGATGATGACTTTTAGATGGGGTAATTATGCTGCAGTATAAACTTATTTTCTGCACTTACGTCCTGTCGTAGCAGCGCACGAGATAGGGTCGCTGGTGGAACGGACAATGCGTGCCAGTTTGCGGTACCTCCTGGCTGCTCGGAGTACCCGAGGCCTCTCTGAGGGAGAATGTCCACTTTGGGCTGAGGTAGAGGGGGGTTGTGATGCCGAGGAAGGTGACCAAACACTGAAGCACAGCCTAGGGCCGCGTGGCCTGGCAGGAGGTGATGGCGAAGGAGAAGCAGCCAAAGGGCTGATAGCTGAAGTTCCACCAGAGGAAGCCACAGAGGTGGGGGAGCAAGGCTGAGGTGGTGGTGGGATAGTGACAGGGAGCGTGAGCTTCCGGCTCGTCATTCGTGCTTTAATGAGGGTGTGTGGTGAAGGTTTAGGTGGTTCTTCTGGTAAATGTTTGGCTGAGGCCAGCTCGTCACATATGTGCATTGAAGCCCTGAGTTCCTCACATGGATGCGTGTTCTCTGCTGAATCCTCCTGGTCCAGATTGCTAAAGTTTTCCGAGGACCAGTCAGGTGAGCGTTCCAGCGACTCCTGGGTGTGTGAGGACTCGCTGTAGCCAGTATCACTAGGGCGAGCATCAGTGTTAGTCAAGCCACGACGGCAACGTGAGGCATCACGTGTACAAAGTTCCAGGCTGGTGCAGCTTCCATCAGTGGGGGCAGTGTGGAGCGTGCCATAGGGAGAGGAGTCAGAGCCCTGTACCTCCAGGGAGCACAAGTCCTCTGAGGAGCAGGTCTGGTCCTGATCAGCCACCTCTGACACCATGAGTGAGGCACTGTCCACTGAGGCTGCAACAATGCTTCATTAGCATCATATCTAGTAGACAAAGACATTGAGGAACAAAAAACACTGCAACTATTCAAACTGCCTTTACCCTGAGTGCTGAGTCCTGCAGTAGTGTTTCTCTCACACAGACTGGAACCAGTGGCCTGCTGCTCTATGCTGATGGTAACCTGGAAAGAAGAAATTATTAGTAAACATAACAGCACAGTTAAATAAATACAGATTTTTTATATGCCCCGTATTGCAGAACTTGTGTTGCCTAACCTTCAGTACCACTGATTAGCCTGTAGAGGGCTCTGCAAGACCACGAGTCACTGGCAGTAATTTGTCACTATAAAGAGCGGGGGCACCAGTGCAGAAAATTACAGTATAATGTTGAGTTGAATCTGAACTTTAATTAGAATCATTAATGGCCTTTTTAAGGTACATTATAGGATATGTATAAGTTCATATAACCTCTTGTGAAATCACGTAGTCTTAAGTCTGAAACCATCAACCTCTTATGCCCCCCCCCTTCACACACACACACACACACACACACACACACACACACACACACACACACACACACACACACACACACACACACACACACACACACAACAAATCAGTTGCTGCATGGCTGCATTCACTTTTGAACAGCCGATCTATTTCAGGTGAGAAAACCTTCCTTTGAGTCGTCTTTGATGGACACTGTTATAAATAGGTATGAAGAGAGCTATGGATTTAATATCTGTAATGGCGCAGAGAATAAAAGTGCAGGGTGTTAAGCGATGCCGAGAAGATAACTGAACGATTCAATCGAACATTAGAAAGTTATTTTTAACAGTGAACAATGAGAAGCAGCAAAGATTAATAAAGAGAGAGAAGCTCTGATCCTTTCAACACGACAGTCAAGGCAGCTGGATGACACTAAGCTGAAATTTGCTGATTCTGGACTCGCAGATTTTGCAGGTAACATCCCAAAGTGCAGCTATGACATTAAAATGTTTCTGACAAATATTAAATAAAAGGAGAAAAAAAATAGACTCATCATTTAGTGACATAAATCTGTATCATTTTAGTCAGACCTGAAGCCCATGAAAACACCGTCTTCACAAAGCTGACTTCAAAGAATCTTCTAATTAACCTTGAGCTCTCACTGAAATTCAACTAAAATACAACAATTTTAAAACGTGACATCACTGAATACACAACTAGCAAAATATTAAACAGAAAAAAAGGCATTAATAATTAGAACCTGGTGAACTTCAGATTAAAATATACCCCATGCTCGCCCGGCCTTTATGGACTGTTGTTTTTCCTCACCTGGCTGGCTGGTGTTTGACCCACCACAGACTCATATGGAGGAGGCAGATCAGTTGGGTAGAGGGTACCTGGGCTGTTTATAGGCACCCCATATATGGCACTGAAGGGAGAATGGGGAAAGTCCAGATGCAAACCTCTGTAAGGGACAGAAAAGCTAAGAGTCAATCAAACAGTACAGCTACATAAAATACAAAAACCGCCTTGAAGCTATAATCCTCCACCGACTAGCCAAGTTGCAGTTTACACCCTTGTCTTTGGGACTCGTACAATATATATGTAGTGAAGATTCATAATCACCCGTTCAGCACCTGTAAAATCTCATCACTTCATAATTTTATTAGTGGAAATTGTGTTAAATAATATCATAATTAGCATATGAGAACTTGAGAAAAAAAAATCAGGTCACAGTGGATGTAGTGAAGGAGGACATGCAGAGCGTTGGTGTGACAGAGGCGGGAGCAGGTGTCAATGACCTTCGAGCAGCAAATTGTAAGCAGTTCGTTCTTGAGTTCAAATAAAGGTATGGACGGATAGAGGACAACCAGAAAACACGTGCAGAGGAGTGCTTAATAAATAATAAAAAAAAAATCTTTGAATATCTGGAATACAAAGAGAGTGCTCTGAGACAGTCGCACAACGTTGTGTTTAAGAAACTGCCACAGCCAGCATGAATATCTGAGTCAAACATATGGTATTGTCTTTAAAAAAAAAGCATTAGGAAAGGATGAAAGCGATCCTCTCGTCTCCGACACTCCAGTCTCAACAATATATATCGGTGCTGCATTATTCTGTGTGCAGCACTATGTTTCATATGGTACCAATTAAGAATGAGCAGCCATGCGTGTTGTCATATCTTTTAATTACAACCCCATTCTCCTCTAAAGTGGCAGAGCATGAAATACAACCTGAGTGCTTCCACCAGTCATTCAATGCATAATGATGTCATGACACATCCCTGGCCCTGAGCATGGATGCTATAAATGCTTCCTTTGCCTTGTACATATTTATGGGATAACTGACAAACAGATGCGGCTTCCTGCCAAATGGCCACAACAGCAGCATGCTGCTAAGACTGAGAAAATGGAGGTGGTGATGAGGGAGGGGTCAACTGATCTTCCACGGCAGCTGAGAACCACGGATACGTGTTAACGGACAGAAATGCTCGGAGCTGACTGTGGTCGATAACACGTGTGAAGAGATGCATGATGGGTTTGCCATTTTCCACGCAAATGCTGCTTCTGGCACCTGTATATTCACTTTCTCAGAGGAAATTCTGGTGAGATTTACAGCAGTCTACATTAAATATGAATATGAAAACTGTCTTTAACCTGACAGATCCCCTTAATAATAGATAACAGATACCAGTAAGAAAATGCAGTAGATATTATCCTTTAAGCTCTTCTCACACTAATCATCATCATCATCATCATCATCCATTTAATGTGTGTCCTTTTGGAAGGCACTGTGCATCTTAGTGCCCAACAGCTGCATATTTTTGTAATAAAAAATTAATAATTACTAATAATATAACTGTATAATCCCTGGAGCTTGTTATTGCTGATGGCTGAAGCATTTCAGCCACCTGTGGAGGGGCACAGAGATATGAAGAACAATTCCATAGTCTGTATATAAAAGTTGGTCAATGTCAAAATGCCTCAAACCTGCATTTCTTCTGTCTGCCAGCAGGAGGCAAATCCTCATGTTGCAAATGAAGTCTACAGGAAATTACTCTTTAATGCACTTGATTCGATAGTTCACTAAACTCTTTGACGACTTCATGCTCTTAATCGCTAGTTTCAAGTCCATGTTCCCATTTATGGTAATATACAGGCTAAAGCAGTGTATGCTTCAGGACATGGCCTACCTTGTAATTCACAAGATGCTACTGTACGAGTGTGCAGCATCCCCCAGTAAGATCTATCCCTGTATATACAGCCTCTACTCTTACAGCAGTTTATTAATAATTAAGATGATGAATCTTAAATATATCTGTGTGCTACTGTGGTCTCGGTCAGTTAGAATTCATTTCTCTGTCACTTACAGTGCTGTGCAAAAGTCTTGACCCACACCTCATTCCCTTATATTTTGCTAGGAAATGGAAACTAGGTGTAGCGGTTTATTGAAATGTGCAAGCACAAATGAAATACAGTGCATGAGGCAAAGAGGGTTTATGATAACTTCAACATAGCCTGAACTCTCTCAGGCAGCTTTTGTAATTTCCTTAAGTAGTCTTCAGGATTAGTTCTCCAAGCTTTTTAAATGATATTCAAAGCTCTTCTTTGGATGTTGGGTGCCTTTATTTTAAGTGTGCTTCGATAACGTTGAGGTCCAGTCTGCATTCATATTTCCATCAGTTTTGACAAGATCCCATACAACACTGGCTGAAATGCACCACCGTGTTTTACAGCTGTCTGTAGACGCTCACTGCTGTTCCTCTGAACTCCTCCATATATGCTGACATTTATTTGAAGCAGAAATTTAAAATTTGGACTCATCACTCTATGAGACCTGCTGTCACTGATTTTCAGTCTGTGTAATCTGGCATACTTCAGCCCTTTCTTTCCATTTCCCTTCCTTAAGAATAGCTTCTTGACATTTTACTATTTCTTCAGGATGTGATTTTAAGATCATGTACATCTGGTGTAGATAGTTTTTTAAGGATATGCGATACACAATTCCAAGATATGCCAAGTTTTCAGCTAATAGCTCTTCGGGAATGTTTTTTTTTTTGATGCAAAAAATAAAATTTTATGCCCATAAAACGGTGTTATACTTGCCATTTCTTGTAGATTCAACTAAAGAAATGGGAACAAATTATGTGTTTTTGCAGCAGGCTACTAATAACAAAATGCCTACAGATACACTTTAAAATTGGTTCTATGCTAATTTGTCTGTTATGTGTAAAACACGGGTTCACGCCTTGAGTCCGGTGCATTTTTAATGCATGAAAGAGTCACACGTAAGTTTTAAATGACTTAAACAACAAAAAGATTCCTTTTAAAATAGCCAGGCACTGCACTGGACTGCAAAAAAGTGATTTTCAGCAATTCTAGATTAAATAACATAAATAAAATCCCAGAAAAAAAATCCCTAATGTCTTTTTAAAGAGAACATAGAGCTGCTTGATGCCCAATTTGAATTGCTGCCCTCTAGGAGGATACCAAGTGACTCAAAATAAATAATATTTACAGCTATATTCTCATTTCACTCAGTAGCTTAAAATGACTGTCATTAACTTGTAGTTTATGTTCCACTTAATACAGCGGTTATGCTTTTTTGAATTACACTGCACTTTTTATTTAACTAAACTCTGATAGTCGCACAAAGACGTAAAGTGGCGGCTTTACATCTTACAGTGTCAAGAAAATTGAAACAGAATTAGTTACTAAGGAGATCTGTTAGGAATAAATGTTACATTGTCTTTTTAATATTTGAACTACTGTCAGCAAATTACAAAAAAATTACAATTGCTGCTGAGTATTCACTGAAAGTATGAATAGTTAAAGATGTGATGCTGATCAGATCTATTTTGCTTCTCACCTCTGTCCGTCCATTGAGGGGGTACAGGTGTACTCCGGGGGGTAGTACGGCGGTGGGGGAATGGGAGGAATAAACTCATCAAAGTCCAGTGTTTGGTGGAGGATTGTTCCATGGGGGGTCATACAGTCCGCGTTCAGTGCTCGTGCCCTGTGTGGCATAAACTGAAAGCAGCATTTAAAAAAAAGAGGCATTAATAGACTATTAAAATGCCACTGTGTGATTAATTAATTCAGTTTATTCAGGGGAAAAAAATGACTGAGCAAATGTGAGCCTTTCACAGCACATTGCTGCTAGTATGTCACTTACATGCATTCAGGTCTGTGCTCCTGGTGACTGAGCGTGGTCTAAGTGATGCAAGTGCCTCACATGGGGGTGGGGGTGGTGGTGGTGGTGGTGGTGGAGGGGGGGGGGGCAGCTGCACAGCAGTTC
>VOQJ01014002.1:12331-32779 GCA_015052665.1 Apistogramma diplotaenia | reverse complement strand
GACACTTTTTTGTTCTGTATGTGTGTTTTCTGTGGGGTGTGTGTGTGTGTGTGTGTGTGTGTGTGTGTGTGTGTGTGTGTGTGTGTGTGTGTGTGTGTGTGTGTGTGTGTGTTTACTGGACTTGAATGATGATTCACAGAAGACTGGGAAAAGTCTCTGCATGACACATAGTCAAGATGCTGATGCAATCAGTCATACTTTTGTTTGACTCACTGATTTGTTTTAGAAATGAATGAAGATGGTTAACAACAATTTTAATTTAAAAATAATAACAACTGGTTAAAAAGAGTTACATTAGAAAGTTTTCAACTCTACCTGGCAGCACTGTTGTTCTTTTAGTGCTGGCTCTGGTTCCTTTCAGGATCTCTGGTTAACCATTAAACACATGATAGATGAATTCTCCCATTACTGTGCTCCAAGACAAAGGCACTGTTTTACAGCAGGAGTGGGTCTCCACGTGCTGCAAAATGGCTTCCCTCTGCTCCTAGGAATTGAGCTTCCCTACAGGGATCGATTCCTCTTATCTCTGTGTTACTATCTAAAGCTGCAAAAGCAATGATTATGACCAGTCACTGAAGCTCATCATGAGAACATCAGATTGTACTGTGCCCGTGGTGGGGTAAATTACTCAAAGTAGCAAAACCAAGCAATACAAATCCACTAGTTTTAAAAATGAAACTACTACTGATGTTATAGTGGTACTTTAATGTCTCAATAAAATTAAAATACTATATCTCTCACAGCTATGCAATGCATTAGCATTTTACAACATATTTGCATTATGCAAAGGGTTGGGAGCCACTCATCTTTATTAATGTAATCTTATGCAATTAGGCTTTGACTGTGCCGCAGGGATCTTAATCATTAAAATTGGAGATTTGAGCATTTGGCATTGATTTCCGGTGGAATGATGTAGACAAAGATCCCAGAGTGACCTCCATTATAATGATATAGGTCAAATCTTTAAAGTACTGAGTGCCCTTCTTCTTGTCTGAAGAAGGGCACTGTGTCCCGAAACGTCACTCTTTTGCAACGTCATTATGGATTAAAGGTTTTTTATTGAGCAGATTACCATTACATTTATTCTCAAAATAAATGATAACTATAAACACTCATTGGAAACTTTATTAAGCACACCTGTTTACACCATTGTGTGGGAAAATCCCAGTAAATCAAGAGTTTAATACTCAGACCAGCTCGTGGCACTAACAACCATGCCACACTGAACCATTGTAACTAATAAAGTGACTGGTGAGTGGAGTTTCTAATGATTTTAATTCCATGCTCAATCATTGTGGGATTGTGAATTATGCAAAATGCATGGGCAGGCCTGTTTAATACTCAACTCTGCTCATCAGTGAAAACTTAACTACAATTTCTAGCTATAGTGATAATCCTTTTTTCTTATTACATGTCATGGCTTACATTAAGAAAGAGAAAATTCTGTGCAGTATTCATCATCGCAAGCATTCAAGACCACAAGCAATCAGCCCAGCTCCAGATCGAAATGTTTGTGGTGTCTTGTAAATTCCTGTGGAACAGCTAACAGGAAACTACAGTCGTCAAAGAGAATTTCTTGAGAGAGGAGCTGTTTATTTAGAGATTCTATTTCTATAGCGCTGAATAGGAGTGGCCCTCCAATCTCATTGTACATCTGTATAATGACAATAAAATGCATTCTATTCTATTCTATTCTAGATTCACACCAGATGCAGGAGAAGTCTCCATGTGGCTGTGCAGCATTCGGTGGGTTTCCACTAGTTTTTCTCTGCTTTCATAGCTGAGCGTGTGTGAGACGTGCTGTTAAATCACTGAGTCATTAGGTGGAGGTGGATGCTGCTTTGTGACAAAAACATCTTAAAAGCCTCGTGTATAATAGATTTTAGTGAAACAGCCAGGAGCGCTGTTCAGTCTGAGGTTAATGAAGCTACAATAATGGAAACACACAATCACAAACACACTGAGCTTCACAAAATATCCAATCCTCCACAGGTCTAAACCCCCACAGTAAATGAGTGCGTAAAAAAGTGTGAGTAAGCAGGCGCTGCACGAACCATGAAAGGTTTTCATTATCTGCGTTAGTGTTTAATTGTCGGCGGAGGTGACAGGGTTAGCAGCAATGTGTGGGGGCTGCCAAGTAAAAGAGTTGGTTTTAATTTGAAAAGATCTGGTTTGCACAGATTCTGAAGCAAATTCCCATTTTCATTTTATGCAGTTGAGAAAAGATAATTGTAATTAAAACAACTTTCTCATTCCTGGTGAGCTGCACTTATCAATCAGCTTAGAATTCTGATGAGTATTTTGTCTTACATTACACAGAGCCTGATTTAAATTTTTATATATCCGCATAAACATGCAATCGTCTGTGGATGTAACAAATAGTCTTATTTGCAACACTGGATTTTCCAGTTAACGTTTGTGCTTTAACCAGTCTACATCCCTTCAGTTAAACATGTTCTGCAGGAAACAAGACACAGCAGGTCCAGTCACAATCTCACACTGGATAGCCTCAAGCTAAAGCACCAACAAGAGCAACTGTTATTCTAAATGCAAATTATAACCTCTGCTTATCCAAGACAGCTGCTGCAATATGCTGAGTGAAAGTTTTAGGGGAATATATATAAAATAATCTATTCATTCATTCATTAACCTGTTCCTGGGAGGTGATCCAGATCCCTGGTTCCCAAACCAGTGATTGTGTTTTAATTGGCTATTTGGCCACATGCTCCCTCTGCACACCATCAGGGTCATTCATCATTTGTTGATTAGGTGTCTGGACGTATCTTTCAGCCACAACGTTGCTGCTGATGCAGCTAAAAGGAAACATGTGCTTCAACAACTGGCTGCATTTCTTATTTCTAATCTGCAGTCAGCAGCTGCAATGACTACACAAGTTCCTTCAACAAGCTCACCAAGTGCAGTCAGACAGATTTATGAGTCTTTTTTTATTTCTTGCTGCTAGTGAGTCTATTGATTAATTACTCAAAGTCTTCCTGAACCCAAACTAACATCATCTGTCATATTCCACAAGCCCACTTTCCAAAATCAGATTTTCAGAGCTTAGAGCTACAAAAACATTAATCATTCAGTTATTTTTAAGCACAAATGCCAATAAAGGTGATGTTATTATGTTACTGTTACTGAAACTACAATCTCACTCTATGCAATGATGCATATTTTTCAGTTTTGTGAAGTTTAAAGGGGACCTATTTCACTTTTTTAAAATTAAATTTATGATGTTAACATTGGTGGATGGTCAACTAATGAGGCAGACACGTGTACAAGTAATATGAGCCAAAACCTCAGGTTTTATTTCAGATAGTCTTTACTACTATTGAATATGAATGATGTCACTGAGAATGGCTATTCCTAATATGGTCATTATAGGCCCCACCACATGTTATTCAACCTGTGTTTTCACCAGGGCTAGCCAGTCAGAGGAAAGCAGTCTTAAAGGGAGGTAAATGGGAGTTAAAGCACAGACACTGGATGAATTGAGTGACTGCACCAAGGCCAAGTATAAGATTAATCTGGATTGTTTTGAAATCATAATAAATAAAAGTCCTAGAATAGAAAAAAGGCCTTATGATGTGCCTCGAGTTCTGACAGATCTGGTGAAAACAGCATTTTCTAAGCTTGGATGTGGAATAATTTTAACTTGTATACTGTATATGCTGAAATTTCTTTGACTGACAAATGCTACACCCACAGTCTTTGCATTACCCACCAGGTGTCAGTAGCCTACTTTGCTGTCACTCATATACTGCATGCTGCAAATGCAGACAAAGAGTATGCCTTGATCCCCAGCAGTTATATACGCCAGTGAATTAACTAAACGCAAATTGTTACCAAATATGCCTCCAACGTGTTAGAAATGAAACACTGGACGTGCAGACAAACTTGTTTCTTAAAAATATTTGCCTCTTTGATACTTAAAATGATCTTAAGACAATTTAACTGCAATGGATGACTAAGTGTTTTCTAAGAAACATGAATAAGAGCGTGAAAAAGTCAGAGCAGAAAGTGATGCTTTGATCAGTGCCCTACTTTTCTCGGGCTACGGAGGAGATGAGGCGGAGGGAGATGCACGCGAGGGGGGTGGGGGGCGGTACTACGTGTCCTCGAGTCATCCTCCTAACTACTGAGCTCAGTGGTGCTCAGCATTTGAATGGAGGCAGACAGGGAAAGCCCGGTGAGTGGCTAGAAACGACCGTTTATTAAATATGAGGAGTAAACCGACGGTTTCAATCTGCGGATCTTGAACATCTGGATTTCCTCTTGTGTTGGATCATTTTCTTTTATAAAGTCGCGTTGGAGCAATATCCCCCCCTCAGTTTTGGACTCCTCTCTAGAGCTTCTGCTAGTTTCTCAGCATAAAACCATACCTGGCGCAGGTCTCCGGGTCTGACTTTAATTTGTAGATAGACAGCGACCGCGGCTAGCGACGACACATTACAGAATACCTTCAGCTAGCGCATTTTAACAGAAAATGTGAATCCCTGCGTTTCCCGTGAGGGAGCCAAACCCCACCGTTGGCATATGAAACAGCTGGGTCGTGTCTAGAAAATTGTGGATTAACGATTTTTTTTTTTCCTCTCCCAAGAAACCCCGGACGTCTTTCAGTGGCCTGTAGCCACAATGAGCGTCGATTTGATAGAATTAACTACGTGAGCGGAGTGTAAAGAAACGCATATCTCTCCCGAGGCGTGCATTAAAAGAAGGAAAAAATTAATTCCATATCTGCTGAAATAAACGTCGCCAGGAAAATATGGAAAACGAGGTGTTCACCCCTTTGCTGGAGCAGTTCATGCTCACACCTCTGGTCTGCTGGGTAAGATCCGCAATTAAACATTCAGATGTGTCTAAGGCTCGCTAATTAATCACCTCGTGCTGTTCTTTTATTGATTATCTATTGTCCTCTTTTCAGGTGAAGACGGTCGGGCACTCGACAGTGACCGACGGCTCCAAATTATCGGAATATATTGAATTAGCGGATGGGATTTACCTGAATGAGATAATGCTTGAGATGTAAGTAGTTTGACACACATTCAGAAATATTACCCTCCATTCCCATTTGCACTGGGTGTTGGATTAAAGCTTAAAGGTTTTTATGTGCATATTGTAGCCACTCTATGCAGTTAGATATATGCATTTTGCTCGGTAAAGTAGGTCTATGGGTGTGGAGGAAGGTCAAAGTGATACTCACCCTGGGGGCTTTTCGTGGGGTCATCCCCACGTGAGCACATTAAGCAACTGCAGCCTCTGTCCAGCGCTTAAAATGAATGTAGGCTATGCACAAAGGGACCTTGTATTGGGGACAATGATGGGTCAGAAATCTTTGCAGATACTTATTGTCAGGAGTCCTTTAGTAGCTGTGCAGACTGTCTGCAGGCATCCTTGCTGCAAAGATGCGTGCGTGTTTTCTTTTAAGTCACCCTACACTGTCATCTGCAGCAGACTGGAAGACACCCCGCCCCTGGAAGCTGCAGCCTCACGTTTCCCGCTGTGCTGTAGATTAAACTTGAAATAGTAGCCTTAAGAAGACTCCCTCATAGCAGCACAGAATCAGGATGTAGACTGCAGTGCAGTGCAGGAGGCTTACATTTGTTTTTTGTTTTGTTCTATTAAAAGAGAAGGGTTGCTTATGCTTTGGGAGGTCCCTTGATGGTGGAAGAGGTTGGATGTTTGATAAGGCTGAGGAATTTCATGTTAAATTTGTCTCTTTCCAGGTATCTACTAATGTATATATAGCATGACAGAAGGCTTTCCATCCCTTTGTCTGGCTCCTAGCTGGCACTTCCCGCTAGCAGGACAATTTTTCATATTTTCCGCTAATGCTACACTCCACACTGTCAGCATTTATCCCGCCGCCTGCTTGTCTAAGCACCATTCAACCCAGCCTGCTCCCACTGGAATTGATTTTCACCTCTCAAGAGATTATGTGTGGCACTTTGATATGACAACTTCTTGCTCTGGGGAGATGTATGGATATTCTGATCTGCCTTTGCATTTTTGTGTGTACAGATTTACATTAGTAACCAGTGTGTAGTGTTGGTGAAGGATTAATGTGTAGCTGCATCGCACGAGGAGCTCATTAACCCCCCACACAGTTTCCTGTCTCAAGATGGTTTCCTCTTCCTCCTGTCCTGCCTCCTTCCACTGTCCTCGACCTCTTGCTGCTCTCCCCCATCGGTTTAAACTGCCTGGCTTCAGGCTTAAACTATCTCTTCCAGCTCTCTTACCCATGCTTGTTTTTCTCCTCATCCAGGCTGTTTCTACAAATTGATGTATTTTCCAAATGGCATGGCTGTCTTTCCTCTTCCACACATAACTTCTTCAAACAAGTCTGCTATATTTTTAGAACATTTTCCCCCTATGGGACACAGTATTGTGGAAAAAGCAACAGGAAGGAGTTGGGGGGGGGGAGGGGACTGAGGAAGGCAGAAAATGATTAGCCAAAGAGCCAGAGATGGAAAACCCTTTGACCTAACGGGGAAGATTTGCATTGGCAAAGCAAGTGTTTGACATGCATAAGACACATTCACATCCTGATTTGTGGCTCACAACACAGTTCCCGAGTTCTGCATATTAAGATGAAGATGTTTGAGCAGGTACTTGGTAGGATTTCTGTCTGGAACTAAATAAAAATAGCCAGAACAGACTTTTCTGTGGATGGTTGAGAGCTCTGTGCTAAAATGAACTCTCACTGCTTTGCTGATTGCCTGACAGGATGCTGGGGATAGTCATTCACAGTCAGCCCTGTGTGTTTATGTGTCTGCATGCTTTTCTGCAGGGCTTCTGTCTCTGTGTGGGAGTTTGTGTATCTGTGGCAGTTTTTTCCCTGTGTATTTGGTTTTGGACTGAGGCAGCTGTTGGTAGTCATCTTATTCAGCCACCCTCCCACACAAAGGGCTACAGTCTTGGTCAGATTTTATGTTGGTGAGACTGCTCTTTGTCTGCCTGTCCTGCTTTACAGACACTGTGGGGGTCAACTTCAGCTATCTGAAATATCATAAACTCAACCGTATATTACACCTCACGCTTGTGTAAATCTTGCAGCTGCTGCAGACACTTTGGAATAATGGCTGTATCTTTTCTTTCATTGTCATTCTTCTTTTTAATGTAACATGAGCTTCTTCAGCATTAAGACCATAAATGTGGTTGAAAGCAGTGCATGGTGTGTAGTATTACCTCCTTTGCTGGCTCCTCTCATTAAAAGTAGCTTAGAAACGTCTCTAAATAACTGTAGGTGATAATTAACAGGGCTCTTGCTATAACACTCTTACACTCTCGTTTTTTTTTTTCTTTCCCTCCTCTCTTCTGACGGCTTAAAACACATTGTAGTGAGTGCTCTTACTGCTTTACTTGCGGTTGATCCAGCTGTACTAAAAAGCCTCTGCTGGTGTTGCCCTGCAGCCAGTGACTGCTGTTTACATTTAAAAAAGGGGGGAAAAACACAGACTAGCATTCAGCTCTGATAACGCTGCAGTTTGAAGAAAATGCTCTCCAGAGTAGATGATAAATCTACAAAACATACATAATTTAGTGGCTGAAAGTCAACATGCATTATTGTGAGAATGGAATATTAATAAACACATTCAATTCAATTTCAATTCAATTTTATTTATACAGCGCCAAATCACAACAAATAGTCGCCTCAAGGCGCTTTTTATTGTAAGGTAAAGACCCTACAATAATTGTGATCACTTTACCTACACCTACATTATTTGGCAGTACCGGCTGCTGTAGTATAAGCATTATTGTTGCTGCGTGCATGTCTCGATCTACTACAAAGCAAGAGACATGGCAGACCGGCTGGCAGCAGTTGTCATCAGGACAGCATGGGAGAGCACAGAAAGAGCTGAGAGACCCCGGGATTAGCTAACGGTTTGCTGACAGACACCCAGATGGCACCGTGTCCTCTCCCCCTGCCCTCGTGTGACTGACATTACCTAGCCAATTACATCGCCTCCATAGCGCTGTCGACCAATTAGTTTTCCCGCCCAGCAAGAAGGGGCCAATTAAATTTTTTGTCAGAGTGACAACTGTCCAGTTGAATTCACTGCTTTCTTGGCAAGTCTGGCTCACCGGCCTGTTGGGTCAGACGGTCAGTCCGTCCTTTACAGGCTGCTGTTATTTGAGTGAGGCAGACAGTTGAGGGGGATAAAGAGTTGTTGATTCAAATCAGGTACACAGCATTTGCCATGTTGGATGTCAGTGTTTTCCCTTTTTCTTTCTTTAGCCTGCATTTTCTAACACCGTAAAGCTGTGAAAACAACTTTAAACCAGAAAATTGGTCCAAAAATGTGACGGTTTGCTAATTTGACTGAAGCAGCTACAAGCGTGGAGAAGTGAAGCATATGTGAGAGATGGAAAGAATGCGGTTACACGTGTTCTATGGGTCAATACTTGTGTTTATTATTGAGACAGATCCGTACACGTCTGTAAGCCCGTCTCAATGGGCGCACATATGGGAATGAGAATGTGAGAAAATTGAGCGTAACTACCAGCTGTCAACATTTTCATCTGCATTTTCTTTTCTGCCAAACATGCAGAAGAGGGAAACCATTAAGACGGCGAGAATGGATCAGTTAATACTGACTGTAGATTTGAAAGGCTTCATTTAATAAAGTCCAGTGGGTAGATTTAGATTCTCAGGATGTGCTCCTCACTGCCAGCTTCCACCATGCCATGACTCAAGTTTTCAGTGCAGAATGCACACACAGCCCCACTCAGACGCTGACTGACGTGCTTCCTGGGTTTTGGTTAATTGGGATACAACATTAAATTGCTGCTGTTGAATAATTCTGTCTTTTGCTGTTAATTTGCTTAATTTCATGTGGACATTTTATATGACCATATGGAGTCTACATACATCTTCATACACATTTATTGCTCTAGCGGAGCTTTTTGAGGTCATCGTATTTACTTTTGTTCTCATCACTTTTCTTCATCATTTACCAATCAAGTACTGTACCCCAAGCTCTTTGCCGGTTTTTCCCATCCTCCTTCCTGATGGCAGTTTTGTCTTTCCACTTCCTTTTCTGTCCACACCTCAACACTCCAGCTCTCTCTCTCACACCCACTGTCCTTTCACTCTTCTGTTTTCTTTTGAGCAGCATGTTGAAGCTTTTGTTGGCTTGTTCTGGGGTTAGTTACAGCACACATAGTTGGGATTCCTGCTTGGATTGGAGAATGGAGGCAGGCAAATGTGCTGCTGGGCTATCAGACTGTTTGGTTCCCCCGCTGCTTCTGGCTGGAGCGTGGCATCGCATCTTTCAGCATCAAAGTCACACTTGGATCTCACGGCTCTCGTGATCGTCATCGTGCCGTGCCATTCTGTCTGTGCCCAGCGAGCAGGGGGATGCAAATGATTTCAAGCAGGAAACGGCAGCTGTGACCTTGGGAGGACAAAACTTTAACAAGGCTGTTAATTTGAAACCAAACCTTGGAAACAAGGACGTTTAATCCCACAGGGACCACTGTAGGATTTTAAATGCAGATTTTCATTGAGTTTTTCAGCTCTAGAAGTGCAGAATCATCAGATCGATAATGACTGACTCTTAAAGTAGTACATTCAAGTGTCTCTTCTGCACCATAGTTAGCACGAGTAAGGAAATGCTTATATTCATTTGACAGTAAATAAACCACTGCCCATCACAGTTTAATACAGATTTTTTTTAAACAGCATCTACTTATACTTTTGCTATTTGCCACCATTTCAATTTTCCATTTGACCAGCTTTATATTTGATTCTATTAAATGTAGCTGCTAATTTGCTGGTGCTGCTATTTGCAATTAATGCAAACTCAACATTTCCTCCATCTGTTACTTGTTTCTATCGCTTCAGCAGCTCAGGGGATATAATCCCTTCTGTTCAATGAAAAACTTGTGCTCTGGGTTTCATTAACTGCAGCTTAACAGTGAGAATTAACAGCAAAGCAAAATGAAGCATTCACCAGGTACAATATTTCTGTTCCAATGAGTAACTCAGCAGGATAATAATTAAAGTACGATTATATACTAGTGAGATTTATAGTTGTGGTAGCAGTGGATGTGGCTAAAACGAAGTCTGTCGCCCTTATTTAATGAATTATTAAGATCTTTGAGATGGAGGATCAACCTTGCAAGGACTAGCTTTGCTAGTTGCAGTCCAGTGTTTTTGAGTGGGTGATGAGAGGGTCGTCTACAAGTAAATCAATCAATCAAGGAAGGTTTGATTCTCTGACATGTGGGGGAAAAATGCTCAAATGAGCTGCTGGTTTGCTGTTGATATAATTCAACAGCCTGCCCAAGTAAAGTGTGTGGTTGTAGTCCAGTATTATGTAGCATTGCTCAGATTGGTAGGAATGAGTTCAGCTGCAGTCCCTATGGATACAGGGATGATTACAGGAGGGCCTGTGCTAACAGAAAGACACAGACAGGAGAGAAATGACTATACAAAACCAGGACGAGGAAATGGGGTGATGAGTTTGAGCTCTACAGTTTCCGTGAGAGGGGGTGAAGAATGAGAAAAGAGGATGCAGTCCACAACAGTAACACAAAAAGTCGTCACTGTTTTCCCAGCATCACAGTCGTACTATTTTAATGAGGTAAAATAATATAATCTGCATTGTTACAGATGTTTGTGCAATGACACACATTAAGAAACACTGGCTGATTCCTCACCAGTTTGAGATGAATTGATTTATAGGAGTACGTGTTACCTCCTGTAGAATCTCTGTGGACGAGTCCATCCATCCGGTCACAAACAGGCATGTGCACGTGCACATCATGCTCAAAATTTGATGACAAATTTTATGTCACGTGGACACAAAGTATAATCGAGGCTTCGGCTCACAGATACAGGTGGTGAATATGAACTTCCTCTGAAGAGTCTATGGGCTCTGGAAGCTCAGCAATTTTGGAGTCTCACAGTGGAGCCTATACATCTTTGCATTGAAAGGAAGCAGTTGAGATGGTCCAGACATCACAACAGGATACTTTCTAGGTGATGTGCGACTGCTGCCCTACAGTACAGAGCAGGATGAATACTGGAAAACAAATGGATGGATATTATTTTCTATCAGCCTGTTAATAGTTACAAGCAATATAAGAAGGTTTACATTTGTGTTGTTTGGTGCTTACCTTTCTATTAATAATTGGCATTTTTAAAAAAGGCTAATTTGATGCTTCCCTGTGCTTTGAGGGGTGGAAAAACAAACTAAGGGTGGTGTGAGAGCCTTAATTCTTAACACAAACCTGAAATGATCCTGAACCAAACCTTCAGCCTCAACACGGCGGCTAATAAGAGCTCATCCCCCAGATTTCTTTCACTGGCCTCCTGAGTATGTTTGTCTTCTCTCTCACACGGAGGCACAAACACACTCCCCCCTGCTGTGTTTGGACTGTACGGATAATAAGCTCTATCTCCAACACGTGGCCAAATGTGGCCTCTGTGTGTGTGTGCGCATTTAGGCTGCTTTCTGCATTGGTGTGTGTATGGGCATGTGCCTGGCTGCCCATGCTGACTGTAATGTAGCCTGTCATATATAGGTTAACACTACTCCCTAACCTACCCAGCCAATCAAAGCTGGCAGATGAGAGGAGGAAGCCCAGTGGCCCGAGGCTCTGCATAAGGCTGCAGCGCCTATCGACGGCAGCCATGGACCGACTTATTGACTGGCCGTCTGGCTGACTTGCTGACTAGTTGTCTCTGTTGCTGCCTCTTGAGCTGGCTTTGTGGTGCTTTATCCTTAATCTGTTTGTCTAATTAAAGTATTGGGTTTACTTCATCGGCAGGAAAGGGGGGGGGCAGTAAGTTGGATTTGTTTCTTTTCTTTTTTTAAACGGCTGTTACCATTTTAAGCCCCGTATTTAGTCGCCTGCTGATCCACAGGGGTGTCGGCCTGTCCCATGCTTGTAGCATCTGAGACAGGGCAAGAGAAATGAGCGGTGGAGTGCATGTTGTCATGGCATTGGGGTCGCCATGTTCTCAGCTGACTGTCATGATAATGATGGAATGCATGAATAGGATTTTTTTTTTCTTTAAGTCTTTTGCACACACCTCTTTCACCACATTACCCTCCTCGCCCTGATAGGATTACAGCTTCCTCTGTGCTTTTTAATTAATGGGTTAAATAGACCCCCTACTCTGGACCTCGAAAGGGGGCTGTGTGTGTGCATGTGGAGGGGAGAGATGGCAGGGTCATGTGACTTCATTTAGGCCAGTATTAAAAGAGCCCTGTGTCCTTTGTGTGTGTGCGTGTGTGCGTGTTTCAGGGTGGAGACTGTTGAAAAGCCTAATTAACACATCCACACTGCAGCCATTTAAGAGACAGACTTTCCATATAAAACCAGGAATTCTGCCCTTTTCTGTTTTTGTTTTTTTTACCATACTACCTATTGCACTTGATTAAATTTTGTTAGTGTTTATATTTTTGTGTATAAAGCAAGTATACTTCATTTGGTTTTTGTTAAAAGTATATTTAATGGTGCCCAGTACAAACAGGATTTTACAAAGTGGTTCAGTAGCATTTCTAATCAGTCTCCTGTGGCTACAAGAATCCAATAAGCTGAGTGTTCCTGAGAAAAATACAATCTGTTATTTATAAATATTGTTTTTGTGATTTATCAGGTTTAAGTTACGAGTTGTACTGAGACAGACATGCCTTTGCTATTCTGGGGTGTTTCAGAAGCTGTCATGCATACACATGCATGATGACACATGTGCTGCACACTGCATGCATACATTCATAAGCAGCCAGGATCCTCCTTCCTGCTTCTCAAGGGTGAGGCAGCCATGTAGACCCTCATATATAGCTCATGGAGAATACATGCTTTGAGGTTTAAAGTGCATATCAGGATAAAGAGAGCTGCTCTCTAGCATTGGTGATGTAAGGCTGTAAAGTGCAAGAGCCTGAGTAGGGTTTTTTTTTTCTTTTCTTATTTTGGTACCAAGGAAAATACCCTGATACTTATGTTTTATTTGTCTCAACACAGGAAATCTGAGGGATGAAATAGATCATCAAAATGTGCTGCACCCAAAAGGAAGAAAAAAAATTGGCCTTGCAAAAAGCATGTTGGGTTTTAATTCCCTAAAGAATATTACATTTATGAATTGTAGTATGAAATGCAAGTGGTTAATCATCATTTAATAATGAATTATAAAATGTTGAATTTAACCTCACCTTGAATAGCACGTTTACCAAATTGAATGTTTGTTTTTCTAATTTGACCGTAGCTGTTGGGGTCTTGTTACTTACTGTGTTGTGCAAAAGAGTTTTCACAGGACTCTGTGCACTGTTACTGCTTCCATTGTGAGGGTAAGTAGCAGCCAGGTGCTGTTTAACAGACTTGATACACTGATCAGCAGCCAGGATCACCTCCTTTATAAAAGCAGAATTTTTGGTAATTTGGTCATCTGGGTTATTGAGTTGTGTGTTAACACAATGCCACAATTTTCCCAGCAGTTGATATCCTCAGAAACTGGAAAAAAAAAACAAAGAAAAAATCAAAATGAAAAAAGCAATACCTACATCTCAGGTTCTACAGGCCCCAGTCAGCATGTTAAATATTGAAGTTTGAACAGACAAGACCAAAGTGGAGATCTTTGGCCAGCACCACATTTGGAGACTATCAAGCACAGCATATCAGCACAAACACCTCATACCAACTGTTAAGCATGGTAGTGGAGGGGTGATGATTTGGGCTTGCTTTGCAATTACTCATCCTAAACAGTCATTGAGTTGACCCTGAATTCTTCTGTATACCAAAGTATTCTAGATTCAAATGTGAGGCCATCTGTCCAACAGCTAATTCTTGGCCCAAACTGGGTCATGAAACTGGACAGTGATGTGATCCTAAGCACAGTAGCAAATGAACTGTGCATAAAGGAAAGTCTGCCAACAGTGACTGAACTGAAGCAGTGCTATAAAGATGAGTGGGCCACAAGTCCTCTGTCACAGTGAGAGGGACTGATAAAGTCATACAGAAAACGGTTATTCAAGTTAAAGGCAAAAAAAGTTCAAGGTGGTTCTACAACCTGTTGAATGATGGGATGTACTTGGTTTTCCACAGGACTGTCCACATGTGGCAGCTAGGACACAACTTTGGAAAGTAAATTGCAAAATAATATAATCTTATCATACACAATAATTACACTAAGGACTTTTACGGAGCGATCTGCCTACTAGTGGGGTTACTGAAGGAAATGCTGCCAATCTAAAGCTATGTAGCTTGGAGAGACACTGATTCAGCAGAACAAATAAGCTGCATGAAAAGAGTTGAAGTACTGTAGACCTAAAAACAAATTTTAGTATAAGTATATAGCATCAACATGTGTAAAATACTTTCACCCCACTATTTGCTCAAGGGCTGCTGTTTTGTTACCGCCTCAGTTCTGTGACTCAAGGAAACTGGAATTTCCCTCAGGGACTAAACAGATATCACATTAAAACCAGTCTTGTAGATCATAAATCTGTTTAATCTCTAAACTAGCTATTTTAACTTTTTTTTTTTCATTCAGTGCTACTCATGTTATCAATAAGTGATACTGACTGTGAACTTAATAGATACTTGACATGTCAAACTTTCCATAGAGAGGTGGATACAAATTGCCAAGTAATTGTCTGTTTTATTCACTAAGGATAAGTGGAAGAAATTGAAAGGACATAATTGAGGAATGTTTGAGATTAGGTTTGGTAATGTTCAAAGATATGCAGCTTGGATTGTTGTCAGTCACTATGGGAAGTGTTACTGCGTGAATGTAGAATGTCTGAGGCTCCTTAAAACATGTTGACACCTGTGATAACCTACGTTGTCATGCATGGTCCGTTTAACATCCTGTAGGCAACACTTACTGAGGGCATCCAGCCTCTTGACTCTGCGGGCACCATGAAGGCAGTGATCACAGTTAAATGTCAGAGTACTGATGATATATAACCCCTTGGTAGTGGTTCAGTCCAAAGCCAAATAAAGTTTACTCCCCACCCTCCACAGTCATCAATGATTAACCACAAAAAGGGAACAATGTTGAATTTTATTGAAGTAAAAGCCAGCTCTTGTTTGTTCATTTTCCCTGTGCACTGATATAAAATCAAGTTTGTTTCACTTTGTCCCATCGACAGAGACTTTGATTGGACCGACTTGCCCCATAGTTTGAGAACCATTGCTAGAGCCCAAATATTTAAATACTTCAAAAATAACTTTTTGTTTTCATTTTAGTAATTTCGTTTGCAGTCTGGAGACTGACACACTGGTGCCATCAGACTGAAAGGGCAGTTTTATGTGTCTGACTTTAATTATGATTGTGGTTTGTTTTAACTGGTTATGGAACTCGGTTTATTTAAACAGGGACCCACTGTCACTGTGCAGTTTATGTTGTTTCAAACACAGACCAGTTGTATTACATAAAGCAATGATACAATGACATTCTTGGAAACAAACTGACATCTTCACCTGATATTTATCTTTGCTACAAACCCTGATTATGGAATAACACGATTCCATTTCTCTAACAGAAATCCCAAGGCCACAGTGCAGCGGACCAACAAGAAGGTGAACAATGACCCCACACTGCGCATCCAGAACCTTTCTATTCTCATCAGGCAGATTAAATCCTACTATCAGGTAAGATTTTACCACTTTGCTTGAACAAAAGCTTAAAGTATCCACTTTGACGTGATTATTAGGAGCTGTTTATTGCATAAAATGCTGTGACTTTACTAATAATTCATACAGACATCGTGTTCCTTTATGCTTAAATCTGGAGGTGGCTTCATTCAAAAGAAAGGGCTTTTACACGTACACTGGAAAAATTTTGGTTAACATACCCGTAAGTTTGAGCTCACTATACACACAGAACTAAATGGGTCCACACAAGCTCATGGCAGAAAAAGACTTGGCCGTATAAACGGAGATGTATTTGCAGATGTATATGTGAGTGATGTGGTATCAAGCCTCCATCCAGATGTCTAACGTGGCTCAGTAAATTTAGTGGGACGTCAGGAATGTAAAACAGTGATGTGGTTATTCGTCTGATCTGAATGTCTATGTATGTTTTGATTTTTACTGCAAATCGGCTTGTGCACCAATTCCCTCTTGAACAGTGATCCTAATTTTAGAGATCCGTCCAAGATCATCCAAGAAAGGGAGGAAAAAAATAAAGTGGACATCCTGATATATATGTTTATTCTGTTTGACCTAGAAATAAGACTAACATGAAAAAAACTACCTTACTGCCTGAAAGATACTCTTAAAAGCTTTAGTCAGAGATCTGAAGTTGATATAACCACAGTGAGTCACATGCAATGAAGTTTAGTGCTCAGCCCATTATCAGCTCATCAAGGCCTTAAATTTTCAGTTTCCCTTCATACTGCAGTTAATTACTTGTACATCTACAAGTACTGCAGTTAATGAAGACTCACACTTAGTAAATACTTAACCAAACACTGCAGCGCATATTTGGTGAACTGATAATAATTCGCAGGCTGTAAATCTGGCTGGTTGTGCTGATATATTTGTACATTCTGTGCGTATATGGGATGATGTGTGGTTGATTTGCCGGTGTTAAACAACTTGAGTTTGCAGCCCACATCCAAGGCTGGATGGCTGATGCTTTTAATCTATAATCCACCCCTACCTCTGTGGATTTCTGCTTAACATTGCTCCACATGTCTCATAGATGATATGAAATTAGAGCTGATCTAGCATAGTGTTTTCAGCTGAAATGATGCGAAACGCATAACGTCTGTGCACATTTATTCTGCATCATCACTTGGACTCCTGGTGTTCCCAAGAAATGGTGCTAAGCTTGATAACACGGGGTCCTGCTTTCTGTGCAGTGTTCAAATTGTCATTTTGAAATGTTACAGTTTCAGTGTCTTTTAAAAAGCAGTATTTGATTTGTTCTCCAGCCTGGCTCATAGCAGTTTGCTGTTACACTTGTGTAGTTTTTAGCGTGCCTTTCTACAGCATCCCTCAGCTCCTTATCGTTTGTAACTGTTGTGCATATGTATTGTGAAACCTGCAAGGTTGGCAGATTCAAGCAGAGAGAGAATATGATTCACATTGTTGCTGAAACTGTGTTTATTATAACCGGGAATTGAACATGAGCCAGCGTGTGACAGCGCAGCAGTGAGTTCAGGAGTGCCGTTATGGCGACACAGTCATGCTGCTGCAGACAATTCCCACATTTCAGGTTTAGGATTGTTGCTTGTATCTGTGGATTGTGGGTCAGCAGAGCTTGTGGGAAGGAATTTGTGATTAAAAATGGCCAATTATTTTTAAAGGGGCAAAAAAAATTCATCCTAAGTATATTTGTGTCTCAGTTGCTTTGTTACATTAGGGTCTAAACACCTAGTTAATCTCTCCCGGCCATTTAAACAATCAGCCTGTTGTGCAGATAAACCTATAAAAGCTCCACTAGGCAGCTTCAAATGATTTGCCAAATTATACGTCACATGGTTGGTTTTTTTTCAGTACATGAATACAGTTTTTGCTTGTACCTCCTACTTATTTATAAAATTTAAATGAAGACATGTTCTCCTTTTCTGAAAAAAAGTAGCTTTTATGAAAAAAATTAAAGTGTTGTTACTCCTTGTATGGGATGAGGTGTTGCAGTAGTATAATACAAACTCATGTAACTTTAAGGCCTTGCTAAACATAATGTTGGTAAACTGGTGGTGCAATCTATGTGCTCTTTAGTTTTAAATGTACATTGTAAGGCAACAGTGAAACTCTTGTACATCCATGGTGTTTGATTAATCATCCCTGTTTGTATGGGTGGTGGTCTGCTGACCTCCCAGTCACGCTATTGTTCAGCCTCTTGTGTCTGCAGGCTCAGACTCCAAGAGACCACCTACAGGCTTAAATCCCTCATTGTTCCCTGATGTCCTTGTTCTGTGTCTGAATGCCTCCATGGTGACCTTTTGGGGATTTAACTGACAACTCAAAGGTTCCACATAGGATGCAACTGCCCATTTGAATGGACATTTTCATCATTATGAATTGTACAGTTTTGGACAACAAAAGACATTAATCAACAAAAGTTATGTTGGTTTTGGTTCTTTTTCCAATATTTATGTGTTTAGTTGATTGTGGCTTAAAACAAATTACATTTAAAAGTCTATGAGGCCAAGTGTGTATTGTATTTAATAAGATACTGAATTGGAAGTAGTCAAACCTGAGGCAGAAAATTTCTCCCTAATTTGTTTGGACAAAAACAGGAGGGCTGTGGCACAAATTTGGGTAGTCTTGTATTGCCATACATAATTGGTTTATGTATGTTTTTTGCTCTTCAGTAATGCCCATTGTATTTTAAATTAAATGGTGGGTTAAAGATTAAACATTCATACTTGCTGAACATGCTGGTCTTTTTTTTTCCCCCCTGAAGTGCTGTTCACAACCTGGGTAGCAGTTAATGAGTACATCGTATTTCAGCATAGTTTCCACAAATACATTTTCATTACAAATGCTGTGGGGAGAACAAAAACAGACTTTCCAGTGGTATAAGATTTATTGCTAAAAAGGATTGTGACAACAAAGAAATAATCATTGAAACACAAATTTCCTTACTTTTGTGCAAAGTTTATATTAAACACGTGCACAGTTTGTGCACCAGGCCAACTCCTACTGGAGCAATGAGGGTGAAAATGACTTTGAGTGGCTGTTTTCCTCTTTACTGGTTTCACATTTCGACGACACATGGAAGAAGACTCCCTCCAGGTCTTAGGCTAATGGTCTTAGCAGCTTTTAGATGTACTGTACTACTAAGCACTTTGGATGGGAGTGTGGCATGGTTGGTTGCTTTCTGTGATTAAAAAAAATAGATTTTAGTCTTTGAGTCTGTGCAATAGAGCAGAGGAGGAACTCAAAGTAATTCAGAAACATGAACTTGAGGCAATGCCCTGATGACTGTGTGCTGTTGTCTTTGTAAGCGTTATAGTTCATGTCCAGGAGGAACAAGGAGAGAGAGACTTTATTACATTTGAAGCCTTGCTGATGGACCAAATGATCTTCTTGTGTCAAGAGATACACAGTTCATTAATTTTGTTGAACCATTGAAGGCAGACGACTGCATACCTGGGACTTTCCTTTGTCTCTTTCCTCACTCCTTTGCCTGTAGGAGATGTAATCCTAGGAGCATATGTGCAGGAGCTGTGAGAAATAAGCTAGCAAACAGGAAATTCAGCAATAATGGTTTTCATTTCAAAGTATGACCTCTCTTGGGCTGAGCTCGAGTATAAGGTTCGTCTGTCAAAGAGATGCCATATTCGTGTGTGTCTTTGTGTTCAGCGTCTCTGTTATTGTTCTGGTAAAGTAGATTCTGTAGGAGGAGGTTGATGTCTAGACAGGCTTCAGGCTTTGATTTCAGAACCTTGTGAACAGATCAAGGTTGCACAGCTGTAAGTATGTGTGTGTGATTGTCCATATGAATTTAATGTGCATTATTAATGTTGCAAAGAAGCAGGCATGATGATTGCAGAAGCATAATTTCTGCAAGTAATCGTGGGTTTGGGGGGTGGTTGGGTAATTTAATTCTAGTAATTATTACATTGCTTTTTAGTGGAATATCAACTTTCCTGGTACAGAGTCCAGTCACTTTTCCATCGCGCGGATGGTCAGTCCAAATATAGGTCATGCCTCTTTTTAATTTAGTGGCCTTGGTTTGGCATTCTTAAGTGGGATGTAATACGGAGCCTCAGCCAGCTGAACTGAAGTCTTTGTGCTTTTACTGGCTTTTCTCAAAGCTTGCTAAGTGAATCCCTTTATCCCGGTTTATGAAAATCTGGCTCAGAGACAGTCTGGTGTCATTCAAAATCAAACCTAATCATTCAAACAGATGGAATAGTATATAACTTTCTGCAGTTAGCAAAGTATTTTTCAGAATTTTTTTATATTTGTTTTTCATAAAATTGTATAAATCACAGAAATGAAAACTTAAAATGTATTTGCTTTACTATTTAATACATTTAGTACACAGCAACATTTGTTTCTATCCTTAAATGTTACTTTAGAAAATAATAGCACTTTTGTCCCCTGTTTGCCTCTGCTTTGGTTTGGGGTGTGGTGTAAAGGCTGGGTGCTCTATTTTGACTGTTCAGAGGGTAACAGAGGGCACCATTGATGCAGAGCGTGCCTAGCCCCAGAGCTCTGCAAGGCTCTTTGCAGAAACGATAGTTTATCAGACCTTCGTTACGTGTTTAACGGTGATCTAGATATTGCTTGAGAATATTTTCATCCTCCTGGGAGCATTTTTTCTTTTTTCTTTTTAAAAAAACGCATTCATTGTTTGAATTTGTAATCCATGCTTCAGATGTCTTATCCATCAGTTAAACCTGAAAAATCACGAGGGTGAAGCGTTTGAAACTGCATGGCTGGCCCACTCACGCTCTCACTTTTTTTTCCCTTTTTTTTTTTTTTTTCCAACCTTCCGAAAATTCCTCTTTAATTTTTTTTTTTTTCCAG
>VOQJ01013999.1:77238-100171 GCA_015052665.1 Apistogramma diplotaenia | reverse complement strand
TATATATATATATATATATATACATATATATAATTTAGAAAACCAACACGCTCTTGTATTCAATAAGACCTGAGACAAGCTAAACTAATATGTTAAAGTCATCAGGGGAAATGTTTACTGAGGTCACAGATCGAGCGAGCAATTGGATGAATTTTTCATAAATTTCAATATAACACTGAAACTACAGATTTAAGGCATTTTACCATTAACTTCACTCTTTCGGACTGAAAACTACATTAATTGTTATATGTATAGTTCGACTGGGATGTCAGATTGAGAGACAAGACAGTGGAGCGCTGAAAGGTTTCTGACACATACAGTAGAGGAAGCTCAAACTGAAAAAGAGAGAAAAAAGGGGAATAGGAGAGATGGATAGGCAGTAAACTGCTACAGGGTTGGGTGGGGGAACTAAAATGCACTAATTGCTCGCTGGGACAACTTTGTTTTACATATAGCTAGAAGCAATACCTTAAAGGTTACTCCATCCACCTGCAATAGCCACGGGAGAGAGGAGGCAGAGGCATAAAGGACCACAGGGTGGAGAGTTCAAGGGCCAAAGGAAAGCACAGGAAGAAAAGCACTTAGTGATAAAAATGCTACAGCTGTCTATGGAAATAATATAAGCAGGCCATCTTTGGGATGTTTATCAGCAAGTTCAAAGCTGAGGAGCAACTAAAGCATAAACTACAGTTCTGCTGTAAAGGTTACACACACTCCTCATGGATGTTTTTTCCCTGTGCTGAATGATTGCCCATCTTTAAAGGGGATCAGAGCGAGCCCAACATTTACATCCATCCAAGTGTATGTAAACTTTCAACTGCAACCCCCATATGCTAGAAAATGAGAATGCAGCAAGCATTAATTTAAATGGGAAAAATGGTTAGTCTGATCGTTCCCAATCATTCAGGTCAAAACAGATGCAGCAGAAGCAAAAAGGATGTGTAGGCTCCAAAATGTGAGAAGGACAGAGATCAAGAAGAGCTCACCTAGTTTTGTTATATGTCTATCTTGAATGTATTCTTTTATATTGTCTAATATTAACTAAGTTCAGTTGTATTTGGTTGTGTTTTTATAAGAAACAAGCTGCCAATTTATAAAAACAGGATATCATGTGTTACTGTGAGTGTGATAGTTCAGTTGATTGGTTTGAGGCCATAATTAATTATTCAAACGTCTGCCCACTCCTGACAACTGTTTTGATCAAACTGACATTTCCCCTTGCCAACAGTGAGCTGGAGGTCAGATAATTGATGGAAAATGAATAACAAAAAAATCTCGTGATAATGTGAGTGTGTTGAGTGTGCTGATAAAGGGGCTTTTTAACTATTAAATATTTGTAAATAGCTCTCATACGTGAGCTAATTTTAACATAAAACACTGATTCAGCCATTCGAGACACGGCCAAATGTCTGAAATTATGCAAAAATGACTTTTAATAGAACGTATAATTTAAAGTTCTGGAAAAAGAATCACTAAAGATTAAGCTGGGTTAGACTTGCTGCGGTGTAGAAATGATCTGAATTAATCTGTGCCCTGACACAGTTACTGAAGCAGCTTTACTGGATATTTTGGCCACTTGGAGGAAGTGGAAGAGGCTGTAAACACAGCAGCGACTTATCAAACACAGTGTTCACTATTAAACCTTCTGCTCAGGTTTGCCGCTAAGTTTGTATGTTAGTTTGGTGCTGGGCCAGCCGTGTTGCAGCAGAGCGTTTTCACTGAATACAGCTGACTTTTGAGTCTTAAACGGAGACTGATGAGAGCAGTGCATTAAGACAACAAAGCTCCAATACCAGAACAACCTCTCAAAGTGAGGAGAACACTGTACACTGTAGGAGGCTGTAAGGGTCACTGCTAGAATGTAGATTAGTATTGTCATTTAAACTTAGATTTTAAACTGCTGGGGCTAATCACTTGGGCTCCGTGTCACACTAAGGCCTCGATGCTCATTCCCCGGCCAGCTGGTGAGCGGTTGCTCAAAGTCGCTTGAAGCAATTGGCCACAAAGAGCACCAAATGCTGCACTAAAAACTTCAGTATGATTGCTTTGGTTGCTAGCACTCTGGTTTGCATGGAAGATGCTCAGTTGTATGTAAACACATGCCGACTATTTGCCAAGTGGTAGCGACACTGAAAAATGCAACACAAACTGGAAACAGAGTGCCTGACGTCAAAGGAAAACCTGGACTTCCTGAAATGTGTTGGCTGCAACTAAGGAACAACTTTAACTTTGCAGGCAGATCTCTGTTTTGTGTTACACTTTTTCAAGTTTCAGTACTGCTCCCTGAGCAGTTCGTGAGTGCACCTTCCATGCAAAAATACAGACAACCACAGCAACCTGCTAGCAACCAAAGCACTCACAAAGGGTTTCTGGTGCACCATCCTGGTGCAGCCAACTGGTCTCTAAGGCTGCGTGACTGAGGCCATTCACACAACTTAAAGACGACAAGGCAAAAGTTATTTCCTTTTTCTTTCCCACTATTTGGTATCAGTTTGGAGGCGACACGGGTAACTCTATCAGCTCCATTATTCTTTGGCTCTGTTGCAACAACAGTGTTACATTCAGAAAATAAGCAGATCTCTCTTACAGCCTGGTCCTCTGGCAGAAAGCAGAGCGTTCTCCGGTTACCTCTTGGTTTCGTTGCTCAGAGCTGGCCTGAAGCTTCTGTGGGTTCTTCAGCTGCTGCTCCAGTTTCTGGATCTCCAGCTGGAAGAAATCCCTCTCATGCTCTCGGTCTATGGCTTGCTCCTATATGCCAAAAAAAAGAAAAGAAAAGAAAAGATGCAAGTCAGATCAAAGGAAGTACATTAAAACAAGTCTTCAATAATCTACTAAACTAACTGGAGCATCTATGAAGGTTTACAAACTCGATATGTCTAATCGTCTTGTTTGTGTTCATGCTGTGGTCAGTGAAATGATCAATATCACATGACTTGTGAGTACAAGTATTTATGTGCTGTTTGAATCCTCACTTTTTCCTTTTTTTGGAGTTTCCTGTCTTGTTAATACTGCGCTACACAAGTGTGAGCTGAAGGAAGACGCCAGCTGGTGGCCTAGTTTGATGACTTTTACTCTGAATCTAATACTGCTTATTGCAGTTAATGTTTAGCACATTTTAAGTCCAACACATTCTCACTGTAGTTCACCTGGTAAATAATGTTAATAAATAATTACACATGCTAATTTAAGATTTGTCTGTACCGAACATCAGCAGCACAGAAACAGAAAAATTTGTATTCAGTCCACGTGACCCAGTTATGATGGTTATGATGGTGGGAACACTCATTAGAACTCATTAGATGACCAGCCAAAATAGTAACCTTTACACCTGTTTTCAGTGTTTCACCTAGTCTAGCTACCTCTAGTTTTTTTTGTTTTGTTTCCAGGAATAATTGCATACATGATTAACTGTTTCAGATAAATCATTTCAACTTTGCTACAAATTTATTTAAGAATTTATGATTTTACATCAGACAAACGGTAGGAGCTACAGGATGTTAGAGGGTTTTTTTCATTCTCACTTACATCCAAAAACTTCCTGTTCTTCTCCAGCTGTTTCTCCAGGGCTTGGATCTGCTGGCGGAGGTCCCCACTCTCTGTCGTCCGAATGCTCTCCAGCTCAATCACCTTGTTGACCTGCTCCTCCAGCTCCACCTCCAGCAGCTTCACCTGCTTCAGGAGGTCAGAGTTCTCCTTCTCCGCCTGCCTCTGCACCTCCACCTTCTCTTTCATCAGTTTCTCCGTCTCCTCCAGCAGGTCTACAATTGAGGAATGAGGGAAGATTAGGCCTTAATGCTCGCCAATTAAAGGCGGTTGATTTCAGCTGATTGGTGGTTCTGGTTTGATTTTGGCAATGGAAGGAAGGAGAGATAAAGAGTCTGAGGTCAGAGCCTTGGGACTGAATTTAAAGCTGCTTGCATTTTTCCAAAAAGGATCTAATAATCACAAATTTATACACGGTCATCACCTGTACAAATGAATTAATGGCTAACATCAGACTCTTCCAATATCTCAATCCAGTTCCAAACATGTCAACAAACATGATCCCGCATTTTTGCCCTGCTGCTGCCACCAGTGAACAACCCACACCGGTTCACCCAGGACCCAAACCCACAGGATTAATGCAAAGGTAACAGGGTGAGAGAGAACAAATGACAGATCTAACACATGGACGCTCCAGACATTGCAATATCCATGCCCAATAAGCATTTACAGGCAGGGGAAAAGTACTCCTAAACAGCCAATCATCTCACTCAAAGAAATGCTGTAAGCACAGCATAAAGTGATTTTTTAAAAAAGAGAGAGACAGCAAGCGTGTTGAGTTACAAAGATGAATGGCACTTAGGAAATAATGACTACATAAAAATGTCTTCCATTTCATCATGCTAAAATAAGCACCAACATTGACGTTAAAAATGACAAACCAGGACAAAAATCAATCAAACTGAACAGCCGAAGCACAGGTTAGTGATTGGACTGAGTGAGTTTGTGAGCCCATAGCAAGCAAGCTCCAAGCTGTGTTGGTGAGTTGCTGGATTGGGGTTAGAGATATATACAGTGTCACTCAGCTAGACAATAAAGAGAACATATAGACATGACTGAGCCATGCTCAAAGTGGACACACCTGCTTCAGGTGCTGCAACCATTGCAGCTTCAACTAGGCCTACAGGAGAATGAGAAAGCACAGGATTTTAACATGCTCTTGTTGTTGTAATGAACAGGAAAACTCTTGAGTTAAAGAATGGAAATAGGTGGAGATAGCATGGCAGTGCTGGTCTGTTTCACAGCAGTAGGTTAAAGCTGTAGAAAGGAAGCTATGAAAGGAAAAGGTCCTCAAAGAGCCCCTGTTTAAAGTCTAAAATACAGAATACTCACGTTTTTAAGGTGGAATAAACTCATGGCACACCCTTTTTTTGATAATAGTGTAAAAGTTAGCTAATACAGTTATCAAGTTTCATCTTTCTTCAGTACTTCGCAGCAAATACCTGAAAATCTGTGACGTGAAACAGTAGCAAGAGTTTATGAACTGGAGATAAGCCCCAAGAGGGGTTATAGCTTTAATAAAAAAAAAATTTAAAAAAAAAACATTTTATTGACTTGTTGACCTTTGAGCTATTTTCCCGTCACTGTTATCAATGTGAAATTACAGCTCATCAAAAATGTGGTATTTCTGCTGGAAATAGGTCTGCAGGTCTGTGAGCTGGAGCTTTTCCCCAGAAACTGGAAAAGATTCAAACCTCGCTATTGTACACATTCATTATATAGAGCAGTGCTCTAAAAACAACTTGTATAATATAATTGTAGGATTTGTACAAATTTTCATTAAAAAAAAAAGAGAAGTTCAGACCAAAGTGAATTAACTGATTTCTATATATTTTGCTTTCAGCTGCACAAATAATAGCCTCCTGTGAGCGGGTCATTTTAAAATACACACTTCCTCCATTATGACTAAGGGCACTCAGGGATACGTACGCAGCTCACGGGGCCCGGCGTCCTCCTTCATTGCGTCTTGTTGCCTTGCCAGCAGCTCGCGCTCTTCCTGCATCTGAAATTTTTCCTGCTCCAACTCGTGCAGCCGACTGCCAGTTACCTAAAAGAAAAAAACAATGTGTCAGAGCCTGATTTTTACGGTTCATCATTACATTCTGAGTTCAAAATGCATTCATCCATTTTTAGGAAGTAAATCTACACAATTGAAACATTTAAGACATTTAAAGGTGGCATTATAGAAAATCCATGATATCAACAAATAAAATTAAAGAGTTGTTTCACACACCAACAGTAAACGAGTTACATACACAGGAATATGTAATCAGCCATTATTACTAGTGTCCACGGAGTGAAGTTATCGAAGTCTGAACCACAGCTATCACTAGCCTTCACAGGCATGCTGAGACGATCATTTTCAGGTGCATGTTTCCATCAGCAGAGGGGTGTAGTACGAGAGCGAGATTAATGGGTCAGAGAGCTACTTTGATCTCTAAGTCAGAGCTTTCAGCGTCACAAAAGCGGCTCCAGTTTTACTTGGCTAAATCACCATCACGAATCAGCATTTTGGGTTTAAAATCAGGTAGAATCACAGTGTTTTAAATTCATCATCATCATCATCATCTGCCATGTGACACATGAAAGGCCTCTTTTGATGTGTGTGGCCAAAGCTTGAAGCATAAAGCCTGGCTTTACAGAGAAAGCCGATAACCATAATACCCATTATCTCGTACTGTGTTTCACCAGCTACTGCAGAGAAAGCCTGGATGTGCTGAACTACATGTCACCCATTAATGCATTTCATTTCGGGCTGTAGTGCGGCTCCACGGCACAGAGAAACATGTCTCAACTTTTAGGAATTGTATATACTGTAAAGCATGAACATGACACTGGAGCAGACTATTATACAACCTGGCTTGAACTGGACTGAACACAAACTTGCGTGTTATTGTGTTTACATCCTAGCCATGAACATACCTGTGGCAGGTACGGTGTCAAGTCATTAGTAATTTGATAAAAAAAAAAAAAAATTTCCTCCTTACCTGCAGCTCTTGTTCGAGGCTCAGTTGGAGCTCTTCTTTCTGACGCAACTGCTCCTCCAGCGCTGCCCGTTCACCCGTGTATCCATCAATGAGACCTGACAGCGGGCAATGTGAGAGAAAACAGTTATAAAGGGCACATAAATAGCTACTTGTGCATATTCACGGTTGTATTATGAACTTTTTGCTCTCTGATCACTTGACAAATATATTTTAAAGGCATTTCTTTGGGTCTTATTGAGCTTCAGTCACATATGCACGCAAAGGCACTGATGCAAATGGATGAGCACTAAGCAGCAGGACGCAAAATGATAGGTCGTCCCCCGACACACACACGCACACACACACCATATTGTATGTGAATGCTGAGACACACAAACATGCACACAAGTGTGAGAGGAACACGAGCGAGAATGTTTGGCCCATTTTGCTTGACATGAATATGAGACTCGGTCATAAACACAACGAGCTGCTCTAAATGCTGTACAGGTCAGCAAGCATTATGCATCAGGAATTGCATTCAGTTCATAGACAGAAGAAAGGAGGTATTCAAATACAGTCAAGACTGATAAGGAAATGCTCATTTTCTCCTGTTACAGCTTCAGCGTGTGTAGTTTCTGACTTGATGCCAACTCGGTGAGAGGCAGATGGTGAGTGTCACCTGTGCTGTCAGGTGATTTTATTTCAGACACATCAACAGGAACTGAAATTGTGTGTAAAGTTTGCCAAAGGAGTGATCTCTCCATGATACACAGCTATCAGACACACTTGATTACTTACTAAAGAAAACATCATTCACTGTATAAACAAAAATGTCTTGGGAATATGCAACCACGTTTAATACGGAAAGAAAATATTGCGGCCATCTGACATGTAATATGTTCCATCAGTCATCAGTTAAGGACCTTTTGTTAAGGTTGAACCAGTCTCTTGGGTTAATTTAAAACCAGTTTGAAAAGGCCCCACCCTGAGGTTTTACCTGTGTGGTGGAGCCACACAATGGGTTTATATTTTCTTCTCTTTCACTTAACTGGTATGTAAAGATGTCCAAAAGACACAGGCTTAGCACATTTCAAAACACTCCCTTATAGAAGAAATGCACCTGATATGACAAGAAAGCAACAGCTGCTCTTATTTGCATGAAACAGCTCATTTAGAGCATAGACTCATAGATGATTAGCTGGATGATCAACAGAAAACTGTCTTTGAACTATTTTGACAAAAGAGACTTTGGGGTTATGCATATAATGTGAATATTAGGTGATTTCCTTTGAAGTTACTGCTGCTGAAAAGGTTCCCAGGGTCTGCTTTTCCACATCCAAATTGAGGGTCAAAGGACAGAAGGTATAATACGCTGCACAGGTCACACTGAGGTAGATTTATAAGTGTTGTTGCTGCTTGTCCACAATGTGAGCGTTGATAACCTATGAAGTTTATTTATGATATCAAATATTTGCAGCTCCTCCAGGATTACTGAAAACAAACACTGCAACAGGATCTTAGTTAAAAAAAAGACAGACAGACAGTAAGATTAGAAATGCTATAAACTCACCACTGTTCAGAGAGTCCACACAGTTAATAAGAAGGGAATGATTCTTGTACTGCTGCCAAACTGAGCTCTAAAAGACAGTGTAGTGGTTGTAGTGGATCTGGTGTGTGTGAGCGTGCATGTAGTTGCAACAGCTGACCTCTCATTTCCACGCTCCCCGGTTTCTCTAATGTGAGTATGTCATTGACAGACACATTATCAGACCATCAATCAGAGGCTAGGAGGTTACTGTAAAGGAGGTTTCATCCTTTATAAGGCCAACAAACAGTGAATACTTGCCGGGCTCGCATAAAAATTGATCAGCATTTAAATCAAAGTGAAGAGCTCAGTTTATTTAGCCATTTTCTACGAATAAACAAACACTTAAAGCTTTTCCTGCATAAAAAAAAAACCTCACCCTCTGCTCGGTGAAGTTCCAGGGCCAGCTGCTCCCGTGCCCGAGCCTCCTCCGTCAACCTCTCCTGCAGCTCCTCCTGCTTCTGAAGCAGCTCGTTCATCTCCTGGTTGTGGCGGAAGGACTCCCGCATCAGCTCGGTCTGGGTCATCCGAGCATGTTCGAGCTGAGAGGAAAAGAGGAAAGAGATGGTCTCGAACAAAGAATGAAGAGGTCTTGACAGTAAAGATTATTCAAATTCAAACATCAGCTGTGCAAATGCACCATTTCCTTTAGAGTAGAGCTCACTAATTTTAAAACATGAAGGCACATTTTCTCATCATCCACATCAGTGTATTAATGTTGAAAGCATCTCTTGTTGGGTGCGAAACTTTAAAAATTGGAAAAGGTTGCCACTTTAAACATCCATATGTATGTGGTTTTGCACACAAATGCCATGTTGTTGTGCACAATGATTAACACATGCTGTATCCATGTATTGATTAGAATCTGGCTGGAGGCTGTCCCAGCTGTTGCTGTCCTAATACACGAAACCTAAAGCCAATTTAGAATCCCCCGATTAATCTAACAAGGACATCTTATGCTTGTGGTGTGGAGGAAACTGCAGAACCTCAGGTAGGAAGAAGACTCCACACCTGCCAACCAGTAGCTTCTTTGTTGTGAGGTGACCGTGACAACCACATCACACTATCTGCCCATCTTCCAAAAGATTTGGAGCAGGAGGAAAAAAATGACAACGCAAATAAATCAAGTTTTTAAAAAAAAAAATCTTATTATATAAAAAAGTATTACAGATACTCTAACTACAGTAATCAGTGTAAACAGTAAATGAAGTGGTTCTTGTGTAGAGGTTTTCTGCTCTACTCGAGCGCTCAAGGTGCTTTCTAACCAAATGCTTCATTCATACAAGCACTTTCTCTACTCCTAAGTGCTTTGTATCCAACAGACACACACACACACAGACACACACACTGTGCACCGGAGAACGCAACGAGAACAATTTGGGGCTCAGTATCTTGCTCAGGAATCAAACCACCAACCTTCCAATTAGTAAACAACCTGCTCTACGTCCTGAGCTCCAACCAGTATTGATGAACAAACTTCAATAGGTGTGCTGGTACTGCATAACAAGTCAATTAAATTGAGTAACAAAATGAGGTTATGTGCAGAATGCAAGAAGATAAATTACATCATGCGTGTGTAAAGACCTGCTGGTCAGCTGACAGAAGTCAGGTGAAATGCTTCCTATGAAATCATCATAACGCAATAAGCTGCGAGGACACTAATTAATTTCACAGTTCCTTTCCATAGATTTCCATATCTCCCCGAGCAAAGGTCTAACTGTAACATTATGGGAAGTGGTAACATGATCCTGCCATAGAGAAGTCATATAATCTTTCACCAAGTGTGCCTACGTGGAATGGGTTAACTCACATCTGTACGTGTAGACCTGAACTACTGAAAATGTACCTTTAAACACTTGCATGACCCATGTTGAAACTATTTAAAATGATAGAAACAAAATCTACAAATAGAATTTAAACAAAGTCCATCTGTGGGTCACCAGATGTAAACTTACTGTGTAAGGGGGAGTGGGCAGGGAGATTTTAGAGACGACCTTAAGAAGGTGGCCGTTAGTCCTGTGATTGACATGTGAAATCTGCGTCTGCACCACCACAGCATTTTTCTCATTCAGAGTGCTGCAAAGCGGGAAAGGTCGAGGAAGGGGTACGCGGGATTCCACCTCGTACACATCCTGGTCCTCCCCTTCAAGCCACATGCTGCTCTGCATATTCGAGTTCCAGTAGGAGCGATAGGAATCCATGGTAATAGACGTATAGATGCTGGCAGGACCTCACTTTGCCTCTTATCTGAAGTCATCAAAAAGGGTTTCCATGTGCTGTGATCGCTCAGGCTGAGCTGGGCAACTGAGAATGAGAATGAAGTCCAGCGGGGGATGATAGCGTGAACAGTGTTGTGGATAGCTCCAAGCAACAGTTTCTATGTGTTTGGTACGCACACCAGCAGAGTAAACAACCTTTGGAGAAGGTGACATTCACGTCATCTCAATCACATGCTTTAGGCTTGAGGTAGAACAAAATCCAGGTAAATGCTGAGTGAGAAAATCATCCGGCAAGGCTGAGAATTTTACCATCCTACTAGAGTGTGTCATCCTCGGCAGCAGGTGGAAGTAATTTCTGGGTCCGTCAGGTTAAAGGGCATTCCTGAACACGACTGAAGGAGGTATGTAAACACAAAGCCAAGTAGTTCGTTGCTCTATGTCCTCTTTCAAGCGCCGGAGCCTTCTCTGCGAGCTTTCTTCTTCAAAGCGAAACCATAGCATGCCGCTCAGTGAAGCTCACACCCCCATGTCTGCTCCCCCTTGCTGTCCTCTCCCGCCGCTCTCTTTCTCTCTGGAGATTCATTAACAATACTTTGCTGCTGTAGCAACCCAAACCTGCAGGGTAGCCTCCCACTGGCCTCTTTTTAATTGTTTAGTCCGAGCAGCAGTCAGCCAAGGGTGAAATGACAGCGCTCAGATCTATAGTCACTCACTCTTTCCCTCTTACTTCCTTCTTGGGTTGCTGTCATTCTCTTTCCACGCATGCTCCCATGCTCTTCCTATAATATTCCTCTCCTGTCAGGTGAGGTTTACTTACTACGAGCCAGAGATACTGTCACGCTGTTGTCAACTTCTTTTACCCATCTCTACCTACATGCTAAAAAAAAAGAGATTCAAATCCAAGTCATTCAGAAACAATCAAACGAGGGCACCTTTTTCCCACTTCCTACATTTATCAGAGACACCCGCAGCAGGATACTGTTCAGAAAAAGTGGGAGGGAAGCAGGTGTGGCTTCAATCCTTAGAGCCAGAGGGCTAGGTAGACTTGCAAATAGATCACACGCACACTCCCCATGCACAGAAATAACCACAGACGAAACACACTCCCTCCAGAAAGTTGTCAAACCAGATTCCCTCTCCTCTGCAACAGCAGCGGAAAAGAACATATTAAGGCTTTTTGACAAGCTGCCTCTTGGTCCAACCTACAGTGAAGTCGCAGTCGACATGTCAACTTTCAGATTTTACTGCACGCAGGCAATTTCCACATCTCGCTGAGACATCTCACCCACATATAATGAGTGTGAGCAAACACCTTCCCCGGGCCAATAATTTACAGCAGTAGCTTAACAAAACACTTAACATTCCTGATCAGGCTTGTTACATCAATCCCTGCTTATAGTACGGCGCAGCTTCACAGACGAGACATGACTGTCCAGCACCAGCCAGGGACAAGACAAATGAATACACGATCAATAACAGCAGGAAAATCATTGAGAAGCCATTAGAGGCTTTGTTAATTACAAATTTATTGGTGTGATTAATTGCCTGTACTTGGAGAAGTACACACAATTGAAGCCTTTTCAGCTTGTAGTAGTTTCTTAACAAACATGCTACTTTTATGGTCTTTAAAAGGTCAGAAAATGGTTAACATTAAATTTCCAGACAACATGTTGCCCTATCAGAATAACAAATTTTCTGGTATTGTTAATTTAAATTGCTATTATATCACTATTATTATCAACAACAGCAGCATCCAGTGATTCCATAAGTAACACACTGTGGACTAAATGAATGCTGAAACAACAGCCTGAAATTTCTTTAAAGCTATTTTTAGATTGCCATGATGAAGCCCATTTAAGCATGAATAACGCATGAATTTCAGCCAGCGGGGTGATGTGCTGTTCTGTGCAGTCAGTTACTGTAACACGTTCACTGGCCTACTAAAAATTGGCCTCGTCTCTGTGCACTGTCACTGGCCACGCTCTCTGTGGACGGCCCAAAGGGGGGAGGGCGGGGGTTGTGGTTGTTCTGGTGTAACTGGACTACGATAGGCTGGAAAGCCGGACAAAAGCTCTGTGTAAATACTCCTCGTATCTACAGGCAACCGCTGGGAATGAGGCTGCTCTTTTGTGTGCGAGTTTCTAGACAAGACAACTTTGTTGCCAGCCACATTCTGCCATCTCATCCCCATTATGTCTCTGTGAACAGGAGTAGAACGAGAGACAGGGGGGGTTGACAGAGTTGAGAGTGTGCTTTTACAAAGCCTACATGTGTCACTGGAGCTTTCTGTTTATTGGTAACTTACAGGGACAAACACAGAGGATGATTCACGAAGGACTGTTCTGAAACATGAACCTGTAGAGAACCAGTTTCACTGGACAGAGGACAATAACCTAGGGCAAAGTATCAAAGTGAGTCACATCAAGAAAAATGTCAAATATTAAATGTTGGCATCAGGTGTTTGGTCAGATTATAAATTATGTGGACTCATTCCAATACAAAATTCATAATTTTACATTTTTAAACAATAAATTGGTTAGAAGAATGATACCTCTGGTTGCCTGGGAATTTGAAGTTTTTATGATTAATTAACGCGATGAATTAAGTTAACTGAAGAGGTGCTGCTAAGTTTTTTTTGTATCTTTGGACAGAGCCATACGAGCCATTTCCCCTCATTTGGTAAACTAACTTCCTGCCAGCTCTACCCTCATATTTGGAATTTATACAATATGTAAGAGTGGCAAGTTTCAACAAGAAAGTGAATATGTGTAAATAAATAAATATCAGAGGTCAACTCTAATCACTGACAACCAACAGTGGGTATACCTGGTTAGTGGTATCAGTGATGGCCATCAACATTTTCTCCAGAGCTGTCTGCAGTCGGCTGCTGATTCCCATTAAATATTCCTCGTTCTCGAGCTGTGGCCCCGCCCCGAGCAGCAGGCTGTCCATCATCTGCTGGGACGCTTCCAGACTCTCAGCAGCCTTCATCTCACCAGACCACATCCTCACGTTGTCTGCACCAGTCTCAGCCCCCTGGAAACTTCCTGCAGAGTAATCTGGAATAACCAGAGCAACAGAAGGCAGAAATGCATCATGTTTGTTTCTGTGTGCGTATATTACAAGTTAAATCTAATAGTCTGTGTCCAGGGCATCAGTTAAGGCCCTTGAGTGGTGCTTAACTTTAAGGAAACAGTATGAACTCACAACTGCTTTGCAGGATGCAGCAGTTTAAGGTTTGAGGTAAGATAAGATTTTTAAACACGCCACGTGTGTGTTAGTGCAGTGCTAAATATACAACCATAAAGAAAAGGATGAGGTTTTCACACATCATCTGAGTCAAATGGGTACAGCACTCTCACATAACTGCCTGCCAGATTATGTAATTCACATTTCGGTATTCAGCTGACTAGCTCAAAAACGTAAAAGTATCATGATGGCAGAATAAGGCAGTGTGGAGCTTCTGAAGGACATAAGCAAGTTTAATTATTATGCAGGTCGCATTCTTCAAGCTTCTCTAATCGTAACCACAACAAAGACATAAATGCCACTGGCTGTATTCTTAAATGAACTAAGTCTTATGTAACACAGTAATGAAACATGGAACTGCACAGTGTGTGTGTGTGTGTGTGTGTGTGTGTGTGTGTGTGTGAGAGAGAATCAAACAAACAAAAAAAGTTAATTAATGAACCAAAGCTCTATAGTTGCTGTGTCATAAATGCACCCTTGTATGTGTTGTTTCATGAATTTTACAGGAATTTACTGCTGAACTCTATTTCAAATGCATTTACATAAAAAGGCACGAGCCATCTCTGCATATACAAATGTCACATAGGTAGGTGATTCTCAGCAGCACTATTATTTACATGCAAAAGGTGATAAGATCAGCACGATCCACCGTGGCTACACGACTGACTGCACTTTATAACAGATATCTATAGTCATGGGAAAACAAGCTCTTGAGAGACCTTGTGCAATTAAAAAAATGAGTTATCTAAAAGGGTGCTAATGATGTATTACAAGAATAGCAGCTGACAGGTATCCCAACCTGTAGCTGATTGCACAAATGGTATTTCAGTTTCCTACCTGTTCCAGAGGCCTTTCTGAGGCCTTGTGACTGTAACTACCCATTTAATCACTAGTCTTCAGCTGATTTTCCATTTACTACACAGTAGTTACATTACTTTTTATACTTTTTGGCTTTTTATTCCACAGTCACCTGACCTGGGCTGAAAAGACCTGCAACTGGCCCAAAGTTTCCTCTCATGAACTAGGCTTTCTAAAGCCCCCAAAAAGCGGCACAGGGATCAAATTTTGTCTCAGACCAATGAAGTAAAAAGGTTATAATGGGAATTTGTCCAGCAGTACCAAGAACATGTTGTCATATTTAAAGCCCTGTTAATATATCTTCAGAGGTAATATTTCATCAAGGAAAAAAGCAGGAAAAACCTAAGACAGGGATTATACTCGCGGGTAGTCGCTTTTATCAGAATATTCTTCTCTGCTTGGATGAAAATGAAGGACATGTAAACAGTGTAAAGTTTGTGTCGCTAAGACTCGAGCAGATTGTTGCATACTTTCAGAAGTTTAACACTGCAGTAAAGGTAGGTTAGCCAATTAATCTTGTTATGATGTGCGGCTAATCAAATTCAAAATTCAAGTCTAGCATATTAAAATAATCTTAAAACATGAATCCATGTAGTTTTGATTTCAGCACCTTGCAGCTGCCATCATGTAAAACTATACAATACTACAGCAGTTTTTTTCTTGTATAACTGCTAAAGAAAAAGTTAAAAAGAGCAGTAAGACAACAGAGGTGACCGGAGCTTTGTGACTGATCACTGGACTCTATTGCATTGTTACTTACCTGTGCTATAATGTCTGAGGGTCACTGTATTGGCTGACTGCGTGGTGGAGTGAGGCAGCTGTGCTGCACCAGAAGCATCACGCAGACTCTGCATGTGGAGGCCCATCGTTTCCTCTGCTGCTGCTGTGGTCTTCAGGACTTCAACCAGCACCTGACTGAGCTTCGTGTTGGCTCTAAGCAACAGGTTTCTAAAGTTGAAGATGTACAGATAGAAAACAAATCGTGATATTTTTGTCACACAAACAAAATAGGAAATGCATGTACTTCTTTGGTACATATAAACAAACTCAATACAGTCTGAACATCTCTGCACACAAAGTTTATATGTGGATAGTCAGAAAGTACGAATGGTACCTTTCAGCATCTTTATGAGAAGAATCTCCATCGTCCCGCAATGACTGTGTGTGTTCATCAGCCTTCGTTGTTCCCGACCCGCCTGGATCACTGTCTTCCTCAGCTTCTCCATCACCGCCATCTCTCTTCTTTAAGGCCTGGACAGGCAGTAGAGAAAACACAGACAGGAGCCCCGTCATTGCAAAGTTTCAGCTGGGTAAACAGTCCTGAAAACTCTCAACAACACGGGACAGCGTGCTCGGCATGCGCGATCATTAGTAAAAGTGAATTCAAATCAGGCGCAGCAAGTCGCACATAGACACACTGCCCTTTTTACAAGCACAAATACAAAGACACACTTTTAACTCCCTTGGAGCTGAGAGAAACACTACTATCTTTGTGCTGCTATGGCAACAGGTGCACCTGAGGCACAAAGACTAGCAGGGACAATAGCTCCACCTCCTGGAAGAATAGCAGTGATGCAGCCAGGCTTATCCTGTCATTTGCCCCCAGTCAGAGAGGTTGCGTGATTGGTTTGGCTTGTTGATTTTACCAAACGAGAAGCACCAAATCAAAATAATACTGCAATACTACAAACTAATCTGGATCAAGATAGCAACCAGGTCTGCAATGACTCGCAGCCAGTTGATGTCATAAAAGCAACTTTGGTGCATCAAGATGACGATCAAATAGCAATAAGACAGAGTCGGCCTGCTATCAGTCTACTGTCAGCTTGCAACTGATTGCAGGGTTAAGCTGCAAATTACATAAAATTTGCCTGTGGGATTAACTGTGATAAATAGGTGAAAATTGCACATCTGTTGCCATTTAGATATACAAATTCATTTTACCTACTTACATTCAGCCAGAACCTCATAGATGTGAAATAGAAACTCAGGATGACAATTTTATTACAAAATGACAAACGCGTTTAGGAATAAAGCCAGAATATAACCAGGGTAGATGGCTGAGTTGAGCACTAATTGCAAAGAGGTGTGTTGTTGACGAGTTGCATCTGGCACAGACTGACTGCCTGAAGATTGATTGCAAAATGTTGCCAGTCTGTTTCCTTTTACATTGCTCCAAAAAGTTAAAGGATCACTTGTTAATCAGAGTACAGCTTCAAGTCAGTTACATTTCTGGGATATTGACAAAATGACATCCAGCAGGCCATTGGTGTGAATGCCACTGACCAAAATACAGTAGAAACAGATTTCATGAGGGTGGCCTGGGAGCCCAACATCATCTAATGGGTCCTGTGCTCACTCCCCAGCACTGTGAAGCCCAATCTACATTTGCCATAGCACATCAGAACTGGTTGGTCCCCACAGATGAGAGCCGGTTCACTCTGAGCACATTTGACAGAGGTGAAAGGTTCTGTAGAAGCTGTGGAGAGCATTGCTGCCTGTAACATCGTTCAGCGTGACTAGTTTGGTGATGGGTCAGTGGTGGCATATCCATGAAAGGATGCACAGACCTCTACAGGCTACGCAACAGGATCCTGACTGCTATTACGTATCCGGATGAAAACTGTGGACATATTGTTACTCTGCGCTGGTGCAGTGGGTCCTGGGTTCTTCCTGGTGCATAACAATGTCCAGTCTCATGTGAAGAGAGTAGGCAGGTTTCTGAAGGATGAAGAAATTGATACTATTGACTGGTCCACAGGCTTGCCTGACCTAAATCCAACAGAAAGCCTCTGGGACATTATGTTTCGGTTCATCTGACATCACCAGGCTGTACCTCAAACAGGCCGGGTGATCCCCAGGACACCATCCATCATCTCATTAGAAGCATTAGCTGACGTTGTCAGGTATGCATACGAGCACGTGGGGACCATACAAAGTAAGGGTGTCTTTGAATTCAGCCTTCTGTAGGTTGATAATCTTAGTTTCCAAACGATGTAGCAGCGTTTCATTTTTAAGACATTAGCCAGTCTAAATCAGTAAAGATATCCAGCACGATTGTTTCCCCTGTGATCTTAAAGGTTTTTTTGAGCAGTGTATAAATTTGACAGAAATGACTTGCAAACAAACCTTTGCTAATCTGTCTGAGAGTGACTGGAGCCTGAGTTGGACTGCAGCTGTTTGGAGAAAGATTGCCTCCCACCAGCTGACCTGTGCAATCGCCTTGTGATGAAAATCAGCCACCCAGAGGCTGAGGGTGTTTCATGCTCAAACTCTTGGCAGCCAGCTGGTCACACAACTACGGTACTTGGAATTGGTCTATGCCGTCCTCTTTGTACTCTGACTCAGCTAAGCTAGAGATCTCTTTTGCACACAAAGAATGCTAGATATGATGAATAACTGATAAATATGTACAAAGCTAGAAGATTGTATAAAATAATCTTTGACATTAATCTGAAAGCTTCAGTGTCACATTTTGCAATGTAGATCAACTTTATGTTTTTGGCCTAAAGAAGAATTACTGTACGTCTGTCAAAATAAAAGCTTTTGTGATCAGCCTTTTTTGCCATTTTTCCATCGATCACCTCCACATCTCATTGTAACTTCTGTTCTTTACAGAAACCAGTTCATTAGTCTAAGAACTATTTAAAAGTATGCCATAAAATATGAACTTAGTGTGTGCATGTGCATTAAGTTGGCAAAATTGCACAATGGTGATCGAGTTTCTCTGGCCCAAAAGCAACAGAATAAAACTGCTTCATCCACATCATTAATTAAAATATTATGTATAAACAAATCCTGTGTGGTGGTGAATGTGTGGTTGAAAGTGGAGCGTAGATATAAACATTGAATGTGACAGCTGAGTAAATGCCACTGACCTGCTCAGGTCCCAATTCAGATTTTTGCAGCTCCTCCTTTAACTTTCTAATCTCAGCATTCCTCTCTTCAAGCTCCCTCTCCAGTCTCTCCCTTTCGACTTCCTCCAGCCAGCCGCCTGCAGTGAGGGAAGCTTTGGGAGTCGGCTCGTCTTTCTCCCTCTCCTCCAGCTCCTCGTCGTCCGACTGGGTCTGCATGGAGGAGCTTGTCTGATGGGCACGTTTGTTGATTCGAGCCAGCTCAGTCTGCTGTGCAAACTCCACGGACATCTGAACTATGGCCTGAAATGAAAAAGAAAAAAAAAAAAATTTTTTTCAGGACTCTGATGTGAGAGACAATAGATGTACAAGAACACATATAATGTCTGCTTTTTCAAATACAATTCTAAGACAAAATAAATACTCCTCATACGAGTTGAATAAAACTGCTTTCTCGACCTGATATGGCCACATACCCTGGCAACTTCCTCCTCCACTCTCTCCCAGTGTTGTTTCTCTTCCACAGAGACCTGCCTGGCTACCCCAAGGCTTTCAGTGGAGCTTCCAGCACCGCTGATCCCGTTGAGATCCTGTTCTCTCAATCCCCTCTCCTGCTCCCTTTCTTCTCTCAGTCGCCTCAGCTCCTTGCTGTGCTGCTCTTTGAGAGCGGCAACTTCTTGGAGGTACTTGTGGTAGAGCGCTTTCCTCAGCGCCTGCAGCTGTGCTGTCAGACCAGCAGACCTGACAGACCAGCAAAGCTCCACAACTTCCTCTGAGAAATCCTCCTCACTCAGGTCCTGAGAAGACCGAAAGAAGTTGAAAAATTATTGTGCCACATATTACAGCAGTAAGCAAAATATGAAGCTATGAGAAATAAAGCTCCTCAGGACGGTTCCTGAAATAACTGGGTCCTCCAGCTAAACTCGCCCCACCCCTCAAACACTGGTAAATACAACATTTTGTTCTCTCCGTCTCCCAAACACGATAAAGAGATAAAGGGATGTCTTGCATTACACACACAACCACTCTGTCTTGTGATGAATTCCTGTCTTGTCTATTTCACAGTCATTCAGCTTCCTTGGTACCACTTGCTGCAAGCTAAACACTTCAAATCAAAAACATACAATGTCAGAAAGTGCCAGATTTTTCCCCCCACTTCTGTCAATCTTCTGCTTTCCTATCTTCCTCTCTGATCTCCGTGTGAGAGCCTCAAAGCACGAGCTGTGGAGCCTTAATGTCAGAGGGAGTGAGAATGGCAAACTGCGGAATGAGAGAAGTTGAACTGGCTTAAATGGAGCGCAGTTCATTCACGCAAGACAGAATCCTCCTTTCATGCAGCCACCAAAACTAGAATACGTCCGCTTGGTAAAAACGGTGTTATGCAATGTCCGGCCCTTTTAACTGTTAGATATAGGTCTAACTCTTGATGCTGCTCGTGGAATCAAGGCAGAGGATTTAGGGCACGTTTTAGCCTAAAGGCTGCAACTGCTTCCTCCCACCCTCCCTTACTGTCATAGCATCTTAATGCATGTACATATTTCAGCTCATAGCAAGATATGATGCATGTGACGTGGACGATTTGGGAGAAGCAAAAGTGGGGAAACCAAACCTTTAGTTCGTCTTTGTGCTCCTCCATCCTCTCAGAGCTGGACTCTGGAACGCTGGAGAGTCAGAAAGAGAAGCGGCAACGTCAGTATTCACTAAGACGTAAAACAAGTTTAAGACTGGCATTTGAGTGGGTAAACACATATTGAACAGGATACGGAAACGGTTTAGTCTGACAACCTTTTGTGATATGAACCATAAATGGATACATAATCATAATTAACAATTAAAGCACTGGAATGAACAAAGGTGTGACTGCTCTTAATCTACAGTGACCTGATTAAAGTCTGTTAGTCCGGTAACAACAGTAATGTTCACAGATTCCCATGTAAACACATTTTGAAAAGCATCACAATAATTTATTTATCTTTTGGCCAAAAAAAAAAGAGGAAAAAAATCAAAGACTGAAGGAAACATGGCGTGTATCTCTAGTAAGGAAAGAGAACTTTCAGTTTAAGTGTTACTATATTATTATTAGGCTTGCATGCTTTGTCTTCAAGTAACAGCTCAGAAATTCTAATTCAGCACTTTGAATCAACTCCGTGCCTTTGATCTACGTATCCTTTCATTTTTCATGCACTACCAAAGGCACATGCCTCCCCCAGCCATGAAACTACCTGTCAGCCAACTGTCCAATTACATCTGAGCTTCTGATAATGAGGGGCTTTGTATAAAAATGGCTGCAATTCCTAAATAGTTAAAGCAAAATTTTTTGTTTAACCCCTTGAATTAAATCAGAAATTCTACACTTCAGCCACATATTGACCACTGTGGCGATGTACACAGGCAACACGACAAAAACAGTAAATTTGTCCAAAACTGTGTGGAACTAACTGAAGGTTATTTGTCTGGTTAATAATTAGTAGTGAGGTTAACAGATGACTGCTAATGTCAATGGCAGGACGCTATCAACAGAGGCAGAATAACTGTCTATAGATAACCTGTTCAGTTACTTTAGAAACAACGAAGGCAATTCCTGAGTGTTACATAAAGTAACCTAAGTAAATATTTTTCACAATAATTTATTTATCCACCTCTGGAAATTGTTTTATTAAACTTAAAGTCAGGAGGAGAGAACAAGTTTATAGTTACAAAATCAAACAGTGGAGGGCAGCAGCATCTCTGTTATAAAGGAGAGAAAGAGGACTTTTCCCATTAAACATGCATTTAGTTTATTATGTTTCTACCTCAAAGTATGTAAAAAGCATGAGCTTGGAGATAAATACTGACTTCAGAGGCCCCAACAGCCAGTAACTGAAACTTTGGATGCGTGAAAAAAAGACAGATGGAAGGCTAACTTTTGACTGAGTGTTTTTTTGTCATTATACCACAGAACAGTATATACATCACGTTTGAGAGGAAAACACTGAAAATTTATAATTCAGTAGTGCTTAGTGTGTAGATTCCCGTTTTAGAACCTCTCCTTTCTCCGAAAGCCGCATGTAAAGGCTGACAAGGTACTTCCACATGTTTGTGGGCTAACAAAAGACGCCTTAGTGAATATTTCATTAGTTAAGGCTTTGTTGTCAACTGAAGCAGGTCAGGTAGCTTTCACGTGTTGCACAGGATGTGTAGAGCAGCTTCTGTTTGAAGTTTTCTTTAATACTCTCAGTCATGTCTCTTGGTCTGTTCAGACTTGTCCTCAACATACACAGACTCAGCCAATCACATATTAAAATGAGTCCCTCTGTTTAAACTGACGGACTCATATTTGCAGGTTAAGTTTTTTCCCCAAACTAATTTGCCTAAAAAATGTGTGCAAACATTTCTGCTGCGTCCCGCTTAAGTGGTGCGTCACCTGTCGTGGGTTGTGACCTCCTGCAGACGCTGCTGCAGCATGAAGAGCTCAGTTGCGTATCGCTCCTCTGTCTCTGTAGCCTGCTGCTGGTAGTGAGCTCTGAGACGCTCCACCTCCTGCCTGTGACTCTCCTCCAGGTGCAGCTGCTTCTCCTTGGCCTCGGTCTTCAGCCTCTGCAATTCCACGGAAAGGGAGGTAGACGCACCCGGCTGCTCCTCCAGATCTAATCAATACAGAGGTAAAATGTGAAATACAATATGCTAACTAGAAAGCATCTGAGATTAAAATCGATTAGTTGAGACTTTTATATTTGTTCTGGGAATGCAGTCTGCTGCAGTTTCAAAAGACTAAATCTAAATGTCCAGTAAGACGTGAATAAGCAGGAAGCAATGAAGGAATAACATTTGTGAGTAAAAGTTAAACTGAATACACCATGCAAAGAACACACAAGCACAAAGTGTGCAAACAGTGCCTTAACATAAAACAGCTGAGCGGTGAACTCGAGATTTACCTTTACTTGCTGAGGGGTTTGAAGTGGCGACCTGCTCGCGGAGGTCGGAGATCTCCTTCTCACTGTTTCTCTTCAGCTCACTGTATGCCGTCTGCAGTTCATTTATCTGGAGAACAACAAATTTATTGGTATTCTTCTGTTCATACTTTAATCTTTGTTTGTCAAAGAAACAGGTCGGTATTACAAACTGAATGCAAAATTTGGTGTATAGTGAACATTATTCACCATATAGTGTAATTGCCATAGTATAACCTTTTATTTTTTAGATGCATCTAACTTGCCAGTTTTATACCAGCATTAAACAATTCAGTAAAATTCATGCATAATGCAAAGTCCAAACTGCTACTTAAGAAATTTTACAGCCAATTAAACTTCATAAACAGGAAGCAAGACGTGCTTCCAAAGATTTAATAGCATTTCTATTTATTTATTTTAAACACAATATCTGTTTGAGTCTTCCAGCAATGCGTTATGAGGGAGACCATCTCAAAATTCAATTCTCATTAAACTTTATGTTCACACCATAACTGTAGCAAAATTAATCACATAATTACATAAAAACATGGATACTCAAAGGCTGCACAGAATTAGAGTTTAGTGTGGAACTGAAGCACAGCTTATGGCCACGGGTGAGTAAGTTCCTACCTTGTTCCCATCATCCCTCAGCAGAGCCTGGAGCTGTAAGAGTCGATGATGTTCCTGCTCAATCCTCTCCCTGACCTGCTGAAGCTCTCTGCATAGCTCT
>VOQJ01013999.1:50023-77218 GCA_015052665.1 Apistogramma diplotaenia | reverse complement strand
CTCCTCAATCCCCCCCAGGACCTGCGGAAGCTTTTTGAAAAGTCAAAAAAAAAAAAAAAAAGGGAAAAAAAAAAGGGGGGGGGGGGTGGGGGGCTAGTATTTGAATGCATGCCTGCAGTGAATAAGGTAAAAGCATTTGGTAGCCACATAGTGATTAACGGTGACCTACAGTGCTACAGTGCGTTTTATTATGCACAGCATTTGTGTAATGTACTTATTAAAAGTGTACCTCTGGCCTCCAGGATAATGGAGGTGGATTCACTAGTTACTGGTTGTTCTTGTGAAATTAGCGGCTGGCTCTCTGCATCGACATTCTCCAAAAACTCTTCACCAAAGACTTTTTGAAAAGACTGAAAAAAAAAAGACAAAGACGAGGAGGTTGAATGCTGCGATATTGAAGCACCGCACTTAAAAAAAAAAAAGAACAAAAAATAAACAAAACCAAAAACAAAAATGATTCACCAGGCATAAATATTCTTTAGTAATTACCAGAATAATCGCAGAGCATTCCTGTGACACGGCTTGCATCATGTCCTGGTATTTGAAGCTTTTTTGTTCATCTGATGAAAACAAGGACAGAATGATACAGGTAAAAAATAAACATTACACAAGTTTTGATCTATGACTAAAAGCACATCGCATGAAAATCCTGCAGGACATGTGAGGCCATCTGATTGCTCATCAGTCGCTGACAGCTCCGTTTTGCCACAAACACAGACGCACACAAAGCTCTCAATCTGCTCACTCTGTGTATCGTGATCTTGCAGGTTCCGCAGATGCAGCTCCAGAGCGTGTGCGCGGGCATCGGTCTCCTCCTGCAGCAGCTCAAACTGGGCGGCGTGGATCTGAGACAGGCTAATGCGCTGGGCTTCCATCTGCAGCCTGCACTCACCCTTAAAGCAAGAAGACGACATCATCTCGTCAACATCAAATAATCCACAGAGGAGTGTGCCTTTCCATCCAGATATGCAGTATAGATATGCCATTGGATATATATTGTACTCTTTACAAGTAGAGCATTTTAATATTTCTTTCTTGGGGGGGGGCATTGGATGAAATAGATTAAAAATAACAACTAAAAAACAACAACTGGAAGACATTAACGTAATCACATTAGTTATAACTGACCACAAATTAAATTACACAGCATAATAAATCAATGTGATAATCAGGAGACAGAAATCATTCAATAATATGTCTCCAGCATTCACATTTGTTTGGCAGAGCTGTGATATGAACCATCTGTGTTTAGGATGACAGGTCTGCTATTAGTCCTTCTTTAACGAGGAACAAAAGGCACACGGTGAAGCTTCTCTCTCTAATTATGCATCGTGCATTAGCACAATTTCATTATGGTTACACACTTGTGAAACTGTGCTTCTCTTACCTTTGATGTCAAACATTTTAAAGTGCACTCTACATTTGAAATAGGCTGTATTTAAATAATACAATCTCCCCATTCTCACTACAACTGACGGGTGCAGAGTAGCGACTCCTTTCAAACCTGTAGCTATGCAGATGCTGCTGCTTAAGTACATGCAGATGAGAGATGGTCAGTGCCTAACAAACAGATGGCAGGTGTACCGCTGCTACACATAATGAAAAGTGTGGGGTAGAGAAGGCATGGCTTCTATGCTAAAAACGACACATATTTAATGCAAATATAACCGATACTGAAAAAGAAAAGGCAAAAAATGCTAAAATCATTCCCAGGTTTGTTTCTAAGAGGCTTGTTCAAGTGGGAATGGACTGGTTTCTTTAAGGAGTAGCCTACAGTCTAGTTCCTAATGATGAATGGAGGTTTCAGATGTTTACATAGATTTTATTTGTTGCATAGAGACTTACAGTTTGTTAGCTGCTCTCGTCAGCATCTGCCTCGGGGAGCTGTCAAGGATTATCCTCAGCTGCTCCCTGACATCAAGGAGCATTTTACTTTGAAAAACAGCCTTCCCCCACCCCATGCCTCACAGCCTGGCTCTGCTCTGATGACAATTTTTATTTCCTAATTCTTATGAGGCCGGTCTGATATGACTGCTGATGCAGATTTTGTTTTTTTTGCCTGGTGAAAACTTTTAACAAGTATTTTATAATTAGAGGACATGAGTGTGGACATAATCTGTAATAATCCTTTTTTTAAATATCAGGTTGGGGTAGGACAGAAGCACAGCTTTCACTGTACTGCAGCTGTATAAGCACCTTTTTTTCTGACCTTTACACCACACTGTTTGATGCATCAAAGCAGCTGAAAACTAAAAAGGCAGGATGTGAGCTTAAGTGACATTTACATGTTCAGTCGGCTCTCCCTGGACAACGTGCGCCGAGCGGCCGGCCGTCCCATGTCTGCTTACCTAAAGAAGCAAGCAGAGTGAACATTTTGTAGTTTTTAAAACTACGATTTTCCCGCAAATGCTGACAAATAAGACAGCGATGGACAGAAAGATAAGATGCAGAGTTATGGATCACTTCCTGAGAGGGAGCATGGAGTAACTGCAGGAACTCGTTCCTAAAAAGTATCCACTTCAATCCGCTTTGCAATTGAAGTAGGAATTTTATATCACGTGTTTACATCCAGTGTTGACACTATGCAAAACATCAGCAATAAAATAAAATAAATCAAAATATAAATCTTACACAGCAAATCAATAACATATATACAAAAATAAAAGTGCCACTTTATATTTTTAACACTTTTTTTATGCTTTTTCTGTGAGTTTTGGCTTTGGCGAGTTTGGTTTTTCCAACCCAGGAGGTGAAACTAATGTCGAGCCACAGATGTGGAAATGGCAGACAGACACCGAACACAATCTTTTGTATTCTTGGTGTTTTTTGTGACACAGCTTGAAGTGACACATACACACAGAAGTGACTGGGTTAAAATGGCTTCTCACCTCAAACCCTTCACTCCCTGCAGGACGGAAAGAAACTAGATATGTACACATTTCTACACAACGGCAATGATTCAAAGCTAGCAGAAGACTCGTTGACTGCTTTTCTTCCCTATTTCCATCCATTTTAAAAGCAACATTATTACATTCAGTTTGAGGACGTGCTGATTATAAATATTGAATAGCGCCCCTTTAAAAGTAGAAATGAGCGGAATATCAATGGACACTTCAATGCAACATGCAGCCTGTTTTGTGCGTGCACATTTCCCACAATTACGGCACTGAATGATCTGCATAAACTTGAAAATGTATCTTTCGGCACAGCAGTCTATGTTGCTCAGTGCTACCTTTCAGAGCGAGCCTGAAGGCAATCTGCAATCATAACTGTTTCTCACTAGAAAGAAGACATATCAGTGCTGAAACGCCTCAGTCATACTCTCTTCAATATTTCAACAAGATGTGGCTATGAATGCACAAACACATTTTTGATCAAGCTAATAATAATATCAAACACCCCAGCATTAACTGTGATGCATGTAGTTTTAACTCTTTTGATATGCAGTTTTTTTTTTGAAAAGCCCTTTAATCATTTAATCCGCTATATATAGTAATCAGACATGAAAAAGGTAAAGAGAAAGGTAGCAGCGTGCTGCAGCAGATACATGAGTGCCTACCTCTTTGCTGATGTAGCCTTTGCCTCCGTCTCCCTGGTATTCATCAGTGGAGTCCTCCTTACTGGCCCTCTCTCGCGAACGAGACGCAACCTGGCTCTCCATCTGAGGCTGCATCTCATCCTCTGCAGCACTTTTAGCTCTCTCTTCCTCAGTCACTGCCTCCTCTTTCTCCTCCCTTTGTTTTTCTTCTCTGTTTTCTGAAAACGCAGAGCCCACTTTGCGCTCCTGCTTCGCCCTCTGTCGCCTCTTGCGCCTGCTTGACCCGGAGGCTGAGGACTTCTGCGGGGAGGATTGTCCTTCAACAGGTCCCTCCCCTGAGGACTGCACTGCTGCTGGGGATGGAGTCAGTGAAATCCTGTGGAGCTCCAGAGTCTGCCGGATGCTGTCTCTTTCGTCTTCAGCTGCCAGTAAGAGGGACTGAAGAGCCTTGATCTCCTCTTGCAGAGATTGAATCTGAATATGATGATCCACTGAAGAACAAACTGGCTCAAGGGCTGCCTCATCTTCCTGGAGCTTAGCTTTTCTCTGGGCATCCTGCCCTCTTATCTGCTCCGTCTTAATCTCCTGCTTCTTTTCCAGTTCCTTCTCTAGGATTTCATTTTGGGCGATGACCTCCGAGTTTTCTTTTCTCACTTTCATCAGCTCTTCTTCCAGTTGTCCCACTTTGCTCTGTGTAAACATTAATTGCTCTGTAACTTCAGAAAGCCTTCCAGTCAGGCTTTCATTCTCACTCAAAGTAACATTAAGCTTCTCCATTAGTTCAGTAGAATGTTTTTCGGTCACAGGTTTATCAGCATTTCTGTCCTCCATATTGCCATCTCCGCTGCTCTCCTCCAGCTCTCGAATCTGTGACTGAAGGCTGGAAATTTTTGCCTCAAATTCAAGCGTCTCCTTCCGTGCCCTCTCTTCTAACTGTGTCTTTGCCTCAATGAGACACTTGTACTCTTCTTTGAGCTCCTGATAGTTTACCTCGAAATTCTTTTCAGCAAAGGAGAAAGTAGTCCTCTGCTTTTCCACTTCTTCCCTAAGCTCAGCTACTTGTTGCTGCATTTGATTGTTCTGTGCTGTGAGTGTCTCAATTTTCATAATTTTTGAGTTCATCTCTTCTTTCAAAGTGTTATTTGCTTGGATCAGTGTCTCATTTTCCAGCTTAAGCTCCTTGAGTTTGTTCTCCCAGTACTGCTCGATCTCTTTTGTCTGGTTTTCAAGCACCTCTGTCTTTTTCAGCAACGTCTGAATTTCAGTCTCCATTCTTGCTCGTTCTTCCCCCCCCTTTCTAAGTTCCTCAAGCTCGACCTGAAGCTCTTGGAGCTGCTCGACGAGCTCATTTGCTTTAGAGCTGTGCAAAGCCATCTTGAGGTCTTCTTTGAGCCCAAGAATTTGGTGCAAAAGTTCATCTCGCTCTGTGGCAAAACCTGCCTTCTCTCTTTGTAACAAACGCAGTTCGTCCTCAAAAACAATTCGCAGCTCATCCAGCGCTTTCTCGTGTTTGCTAGCAGCTTCATTGAGAAGGTTTTCCGTGCTTAGGAAGCTCTCTCTTTGCAGCTCTTCCCTAAGATTGGTGAGCTCTTCTTCGTGGCTAAACAGAAGATGAGTCCTCAGTCGTTCCAGCTCTGCTTCCTGCGACTCTGCCATGCGGTCCAACACAGCATCCTTTTCTCTCTCCAGCATCTCCAACTTGATCTTGTAATTGGTTATTTCAGATTCATGTTTTGTTTCAGCTTCTTGTGCGGCTTCCTGAACAGCATGCAGCTCACTCCTCAGACTGTCGATGGTCTCTTGGAGCTGCTGCAGCTCAGCGTGTTGGCTTTCCTGAGAGATAAGACTGTGGGATACCTGCTCCACTTTTTCTTTAGCTAAATGGAGCTCTTGAAGAAGATCATCCACCCTGACCTGCAGGCTGACCTTGTCTTGGGCTACTTCGCTAAGCTCAAGTCTGGCTTTGTCATGCATAGATTCAGACTGCTCTAAAGTTTCTTGGAGCTCCCTAATCTTACTATTGAGAATGTCCACCTCAACAGTGTTGCCAGTGGAACTTTGAGACAGTTGTGCTTTTAGAAGCTCGAGCTCTGCCTGATGTTGCTCAGTCATTTGCTGCACTCTCGCAGCATGCTGCAAATTAAGCTCCTGCTTCATCTCAACTATTTGTTGGCCGTACATCTCGTCCAGCTCTGCCCTGAGAAGTTCGAGCTTCCTCTCGGTCTCTTTCTGCATTTTTTGGACGGTGTCACTCTCAGTAAGGCTGCCCTGGTGACAACGCTTCTGCAGATCTTCGACTGTGCCCATGAGTTGCATAATTTCATTAGATGACATTCGTTCTTTCTGTCTGGAGGTTGCAAGTTCACTCTTACAAATTTCTAACTCCTTTTGCTCTTTCTCCGATTGTAATTTACAACTCTCTACTTCATTCTTATGAGTCTCTAAGTCAGACCTTGTGTTTTCCAACTCATCCAAACATCTTTCCAGCTCAGATTCTTTTGTAGCCATTCGTTGTTGGAGGTGGTGCAGATGTTTCTCAGACATCTCCAGCTCATCCTCGAGCTGTGTAATGGAACAGTCACGTTCTGAAATGACTCTCTCTTTCTCTGCGATAACGAGATCTTTCTCATCTGACTGCTGTGTAACATTCTCATCTGTACTCCTCCCCACATGAGCAAGTTCATCTCTGAGCAGGGTCAGTGACCGCTCATGTTCTGTGATTATTGCAGTTTGCTCTGAAATTAACTGAATTTTCTCTCTCAGTGTTTGTGCAGAAGACTTCTCTGCTGCTCTTAATTCCATCAGTGACTGCTCCTGACTCGAAATAACTTTTTCTTGTTGAGCAATCAGCAAGTCCTTTTCATTCATCCTTTGGGAAAATGATCCTTCATCTCTTCTCCCTGACTACAAAGACAATTACATCTTAGAAGTGCTTGGGCAGCCTTTAAAGCGCACTGTGAAACCACTTAAATTTAAACACAAAAATGTGAAAATGTAGAGCTAACAAACACGGCAACGTCTTACCAACTCCATCTCACTGATCTTCTGCTGGAGCTGGCTGATGTGCTCCAGCTGCTGGCCGCTCCTGTCCTGGTGCTTCCTGACCTCAACATTCATCTCCTCCAGCTGCTGTTGGTACTGAACGAGCTGCTGCCTGGCCTGCAGAAGATCAGCTGCAGTGCTGCTGTGACTGGTATTCCTCAGCGTCTCACCTGCCTGCAGCTGTGATTGTCAGTCAGATCAGAAGGTAGAAAAATAAAGAGGAAAACAGCTTCAGTTTATAAAAGTTACAAGACCACCTTCACACAAAGATGTAATGGTTATTCGATACTTAAAATTACAAACAGAAATACCTTATTAAAATTGTAAAAAGCAGAAGTATTTCTACCTGCTGGAACTGAATTTGTAGCTTTTGGCTTTGCTCTGTAAGCTCCAAAAATTCTTTCATGATCTCATCTTTCTCTTCACGAGCCTGCTGAAGGTTGGATGTGAGCTGGGTGATGATGCCATCTCGCTGCTTCAGCGCTGCTTCAAACTCCTGCAGCTATAAAATCAAAATTTTGTGGAATTAAGTAAAATTACCAAAGAGAGATGAATCTGTTGATTTTTGAAGCAATAAAAAAGGAAGCCAACACATAAAACTACACATACACTGTAAGGAAGTAAAAGGTCAGGAATAAAAATGTTCCTACCTTCATCACTTTAACTTCAACATTAAACTGTTTAAATATTAGACACGAGGCAAGTTCAGATTACAGCCATTGAAAATTATTATTATTTTTTTTCATAAAAAGGTTTACATTTAACCACTTTTTATTTTCAGTGTCACTTTCTTGTGCGCTTTTCATCTATAGAGTTGGTGTGACAGATGTTAGGGATAGGGTGAGATGGAGGCAGATGATCCACTGTGGTGACACCTAAAGGGAGCAGCCAGAAGAAGAAGCAGCAACAGAAGAAGAAGAAGAAAAATGATGTATAATATTTTACTAAAATACTCACCTGCTGCATGCCTTCTGCACCAAATGCAGACCTGATGTCTTCAAGCTCCTGTCTCAGCTCCTCCACTGCCCGGGTCTTGGCCTCTAGTGCATCCTCCAAATCCTGCCTTGTACCACCCTTTGTCACTCGTTGCAGAGACTCCACCTCCTCCTGAGCAGGTAAATACATTACGAACCAATAAGGCATTTATAAAGATAAGAGATAAGATTTTAAAACAAGCTTAGCAGTTAGTTGCCACCAAATACCAGCAGCTTTTGCTTAGAGGAGCCACAAGCTACATAAAGGAAAGTGCACAAAATATGATGTTAATTTTATCAAATACTGAGGTTTGAAAATAAAAAGCTAGCACGGTGGTTAGCACTGCTGCCTCACAGAAAATAACATCTGCGGGGGGGTCTGGGTTCGATTCCACCTTGGCCCAGGCCTCTCTGTCTGTGTGCTGGCGACCTGTACAGGGTGTACCCTGCCTCTCGCCCTATGTCAGTGGGACCCTGAACAGGATAAGCGGAATCTTGGTACCAAACCCTCTTTTCAGCTCCCCCGCAATCCCCTGTCAGTTGTCTGCATGAAATCAAAACCTGGATGTCATTTAACCTCCATAAGCTAAATAGCAATAAGAGAACAGAGCTCTTGGTTGTGGCCACCAAAGCCCTACTTCAGAAATACGGAGACCTACTCATTGACATAGACGGTTCCCTCATTTCACCTTCACCACATGTTCATAACTTGGGTGTCATCTTTGACTCCACACTTTCATTTAATAATCATATCAAATTGGTCACTAAAACTGCTTCTTTCTCATCTAATGAACATCTCTAGACTCCGGCCTTTACTTGCTGTTTCTATAGCAGAGACCCTTATCCATGCCTTTCTCACCACCCTACTGTAATCACTACTGTAATGGGGTCTTGTTCATATCTCTGGCAAAACCCTGGACAGGTATGTCCAGAAGTCAGCTGCCAGCCTTTTAACCCGCACCAAAGTCCGGCAATACATCACCCTCACCCTTATTAAGCTACATTGGCTCCTGGTAAAGTCTCGCATTGTGTACAAGACCCTTCTCCTCACTTACAAATCCCTCAATGCCTTGGCCCCTCAGTATTTGTCTGACCTCTTGCACCCATACAAACAGCCTCGGACACTTCGGTCTTCAGCCATGGGCCTGCCCTTTGTCCATCGTACCAACCTCCATGCCTTTGGGGACACTGGACACTTTTAATGCACTGTTGAGAACTCACCGGTTCAAAAAGGGCTTCAATTCCTAGTTTTTGGATTTTTTGGAGTGGGGTTCTCTGTTCAGTGTCCTTGGGTTTCTTGAAAGGTGCTATATAGATCTAAGTTACTATTATTATTATTATCCATAAATCCTCTTTGTGGTCTTCCTCTTTCCTACCAATCTGCCTCTTCTACTCCAAACCTCACCTCACTTAGGGGGGAAAGTTATCTTTTTTAAATGCTAGTTTCCCAAATTAAACAAGGCATTACAGTTAGAATATGACGCAGATCTGATATTTTCTTTTTCAACTTATTTAAAAAATGTAATCCTCTGGTATTGAGAAGGTTTAGTTTCATCCCACAGTTCTTCCGACAGCTACAAGCTTCGATCTAAATTCAATATTATACAAGTACAGCTGCTTCACCTACAAAAAGTTGCATTATCCAACTCAGCTGTCAAAAGCTGCAGTTTTCTTATAATCACAAGAGCGACAGTAAAATTTTTAAATAACTAATTACGTTTTTGTTTTTGGTGAAAGAATACGTTTTCCAATATTTCCTTTGATCAGTGCATACATAAAAGATCTTCTCTTTAGGTTTAGTTGAAAATTTCTATTCAGGAAGAAGATTAGATTTTGTGGAAGATGCTGCATGAATTTAAAAAAATCATCACTCCAAGTCTTTAACTTCTCTTCTCATATGAAGAGAGCAAAACTTTAAATCATACAATTTTATATAAATGACCTGCAGCAGAAAGATTTCTAGCAACATTTAATCTTGTAATTTTGTTTTGCTCTATAACAACCTTGGCTGTATTGATCAGTTGGTTCGTTGGTTTCTGTCTCAGTTCGAATATAACCTCAGTGACTTTAGAGAGAACAGCTCTTTTTCTAACACCTCCTGTCCTCTAATCATCCACCCTGTCTGAACTTCATTCTGCTCCAGCTTTCACAGATAATTTACGCTTTTGAAATGTCACAAAGCCCCGTTCAATTGGAAACATGACTTTTCTGCTTTCAAATTTGTCATTTGTAAGTAACAATGATTTTTTCCTCAATTTTCAAATTCCTCACACACACATGGTTACAGCACGAGACAGGTGTGGTTAGTGGGTTATAGGAAATAGTACAGGAGACTAAAATATTAAGCAAATACAGAGTAAAGTCCAGCAGCGAGTGTTAGCAAGGCCAAAGCAGAGTCGAAAGAACAGCTCAATCAGATTACTGTACCCAGATAAAATCCTTTGAAGACATCATTAGGTTGTCTGTGATCTCATCAAGGCATCCATTTACCTGTTAATTCACAAGGCTATCAGTCAAACATTAAGATCAGAACAACGTACCGGAGGAGCCCTAATAAATTCAGTGATTTGTATCATTTATTCTCTTTAAAATATTCAAAAAATGTTGATTAAAAAAGCATCAAATAAACTCAAAATTTTAAATCATCTCACCAACTCAGTTGGTGAATTACGATGTAGTGTCATTAGTCAACAAAAAGAACAGATAATCAGAAGGTACTTTACAGATTTTTAAATAATACAGGTCTTCATAAAAGGCATAGACTGCTTCACTTTATAAGAACAGGAGCGATTTATCCATGAATAATATTTCCAGCACATCATAATATCACTTTTCAAGTGGCTAAGAGGGCCATTGACAACCAAGATTAGAAAAGATTTAGACCTTCATTTCACCCTTTTAGTTACCATTTTCACATGTAATCACAAGAATATGCAAAAAGGCTCCAAGTAAATAACCAAAATGCTAAAAAGCAGAACTGTAGATAAGGCAGTAAATAAGGCATGATTTTTGTCCTGCTCAAAAACAAAAACTTTGACTTATCCAAAAATACAAAAAAAGAAAAAAAAAAGAAAAGGAAATTTTATGATGAGCTGATGGTTCATATTTTGAGGAAAAACTGTCTCACCTCTGAGGAATAATCCTCTGCAGTGGTGGAAACTTCACTCTCTGGCTGCAACATACAAAAAAACCCCCAACATGTTAGCCACATAAAACACATGATTTCAGTCATAACACTCTTCCCTTAGTGAATGTTATTAATTTAATTCTTGCAAACTTTAGAAATGATGCCTGCCATATTGTATGCGCACTACAATCAAATGTGGTGCCAGCCTACTTCTGCTACAGAGCTCCTTTCTGACTCCTGCAGTCTAATGACCGTCATTACTGAAGCCTATTTTTGGGTTAATTCCTGGGTCATAAATTGAAACTGTACTGGGGCAAAGCAGAAGAGAAATGACTGGAGAACTTGAACATCATGTCAGCTGGTAATGAGTGTAACACGTTAGAAAACGTTGATAGGAATAAAAAAAAAAAGGAAAAATTTAACGTGCACTTTCCTTACACTTCATTTTGTGTGAAGAAAGGGGAGAATAAAGCGGTTTACAACTTATTTCATGAAAAGAACGGGACAGTATAGAACAAATTACACCCAACCCACAGCATTTGTAGGGGCAGCATACAATGTGAAGAACTCCACTTGTGAAGAACCCAGAATGAGATTAAAGCTGAAAGTATGCCAGCCACGGAACCTTTGTAACAAAAGCAGCAATGAGCAGTCAGCCTTGTAACATTGTAACCACCATTTCTACACATGCATCGTTCTACAGTACACTCACTGTGGCCATAACATTTTTATGCACAGTACTTTTACACTAAAACAAAGGTGTGTGATGTGTGATATTGTATGGGAACACAGCCTGAAGTAAATACTGTTCACTAGTAATTTTGCAAGTTAAATGCTAGAAACATTAATTATGTTTACATGCTGTTAACTTGTTAATTTGTTTTAGCCTTTAGTTATTGACAAGCAATAACAGCTTGAACCTGAGAGGATCCAAAATTACAAATTGCAATCAAAATGGGGTTTTTTGCATCTATGATGTGTAAAGGATCTCCTCCACAGTGCCAATTCAGCCATGTAACCTAAATTTCTTATTGAGGAAGAGAACTAAGGCGCATGGACCCAAATCTGGCAATTGAAGTTTGTGTTTTGCAATTTGTTTTCCCAGTTTCTTTATTGAGTTTTGCATTTTTAATGCACTGTGAGTAGGTACAGTACGCGCACAGTGGCAAGCTGGTGTTTGAGGCACTAAATGTTTTCCCTCAGATGCCTCAGGACATTACAACAGAACTCTTCACCGACAGTCTGACTCTGGGGGAACCATTCACAGTTCGTAAATCTATGCTTCGCTCTATGCCCCCAACCAGTTGCAGCAGATGCCTCTGCCCCTCCCCCAGTCTAATTCTACTGGAGGCTTCTTCCTATTAAAATGGATCTCCTTTTCCCAATTATTGTCAAGGGCTGCTCATAGGGGATCTCGCTCTAATAAGATAGGGTCTTTGCCTTCTAGCATAAAGCACAGCTGCTATTAAAGTGAAACTGAACAGAAAACTTTGTTGTGCAACAGGTCAGTTTGACACTGAAGTGGAGGCCTTACATTTATGCAAATTTCTCTGGTGAAATCCTCCCCATGTGAAAGTGAGAGGCCAGAACAAGACGGCCACAGAGCGCTGGAAGTGGTCTTCAGGTGTACAAGCGGACAGCCTTGAAGGGAAGATCAGCCTCTTTTTTTTTTTTGCTTTTATATATGGACTCTCTAAACTGCATTTTGTAATATCACAGCTCTATTGTGGCATGACAGTTCAACTGATGCAAATATGATTATGTGAATGTCTAAGAGGCATCAATGAGTCAGCACACTCATATTTGGGTTTAAATCTCTTTGAGATGCTTGACGGTGGAAACCACTGATGCTGTTGTGTTTCCAAGCAACCCCTCCTTCCTACCACAGGCCCCATGAGCAGCTAGTCTGGGATAAGGACAAAAAAAATGAGACAGAATGAACCACAAAAACATTTTAATTTAAGTGACTTGATAATTTATCAGCATAAATAACTCACAACTCACTCTGCATGATTCAGTGTCTTAAAATTCATGTTTCATTTGTTGGTGATGCATGCCAGCTGCCATGCAGGCAGGAGTAAATTAGTTTGTCCAGGTCTTTTGTAACAGGGAGAGATGTGGGCTGCTCCCAAGGTAAAGAAATGTGCCTGAAACACCAAGGCATTCAGCCAACCTTAAGGTCTGCTGAAAAGTGCTGCAAGGCCACAGGAACTGGTCGCACAGACCGTCACATCTCGGTCTGTTTAAAGGCAATTGTCTGTTTCCATGGCAACCCGGTATTTTGTGGGCATGTACTGCATCAAATGTGCAGAGGGTTCAGGGAAAGAGTGGCTGTTAAAAGAAACCGAGAGGGCTCGAATGATTGGGGAACAAAAAAAAAAAGAAGCCTAAGAGCCCTTAGGTCCACATATTTTAAAGAACTGCTTTAGATTGATTTTCTTCAGAACAGTGGCTGAATATTCATTTATTCAGAACGGTTTAGACTAAATGTTCAGGCTCAAGCCAATTTTCATAAAATATAGGAATTCAATGCAGTCTGAAAGGTTATGTAAGCTCGTAAGGCTTACAAAAAAAATGGGGCTTGCAAGTGCACAATAATGTTAGTGAACATGAAATAAATTTGAGAAAACTTAAACACTGAATGTTACCATATAGCACATTTGATGAAATTACATCAGTGAACTAGGCAACTGAGATCACGTACAAATCCAAAACATAAATTAACAGACAAACAGACGCTTGTCTTGCATTCAAGTTTTCTGCAGTAGAGCCAGATCAAACAAATCATACAAGCAATATAACACAAGCTTGTGGCAGCTTACACCAAATATGTTGATATTGGCCTGCACACGCACTCATCGGCCAGAAAGATGATTTGTGTGCAGCCAACAGATTTGCAGCAACTGTGATGCTGTCATGTCAATACAGACCAAAATCTCTGAGGAAGGTTTTCAGCACCTCATTCGATTTGTACAATGAAGAACTATTGTAGTTCTCAAGGTCAAAAGTACTAAAAAGATGTACCTCATAAAGTGAGTGTATATGCCAGTAAATAACAAGAAATGTCAGTAGAGATACAAAAAGTATCATGTCTCAAATATCAATATGAAATTGACCTTCAAAATCCAGTATCAGGTTATAATAGTAAGGTGTGGTCTTATATTATAGACAATGCAAAGATTTTTAAGCTGGGTCTGAGTTGGGGATCACAGGGGAGCTGTTAGACAGGCAAATTGTGGCCTCAAAGAGACATTGACATAACAGGCATAAATCCAAAGTATAAAGGCCTTTATATGACCTTTTGTCCAGATATCCCATCTAAGTATGTTGCTTTTTCTAAGTTAAAGGAGGATGCATGGTCATGGTCTATGCTGAAGGTGTCTGTAATTACATGTTTTATAATGTGTTTTGGTCCCTTCATTTATTAACCTTTTTAAAATCCTGAAAGTCTGTCAACCACCTTGTTTTTTCCACATTATTACTATTACACTGCCTATCCTGTTAGCCCTCATGAGTGTTTGATATGAATAAAAAAATGAAAGCCATTAAATGACACTGTTTCAGCAGTGTCTGAGACATGAGGAGCAGACAGAGTGCATAATTATAAGTGTTGCTGGAGACGCAGTACAGGTTAACATGATCTACTCCTTCCACTAAATCAGAGCTAAATCAGAAGTCTGATATTCCCACATCTGAAAGGAAATGAATATATAAAATTTGACTTGCACTCAGGATGTGGCAGTTTAAAAATAATCAGGACAGACCCCATTAAGCTGTTATCAGTATGTTTGTGTTGCTGTCTGGAACAGGCAATAAAACAAGCATCTACCTCTATGTTGTACGTCTGGTCATGCTTGACAGTCTCTCCACTCCTGAGCGTCTTGGTGAAGGTAAATTCCGTGGTGTGTGGGTCTCTATTTCCATCTTGTCCTCCACCCAAGACCTCTTCTCCTCCCACAGACTGATCCGCTTCGACCTCCACCCTTCCCTGTGAATCCCCCTCCGAGTCCTCGGCCGGCTTCTTTTTCTTCTTCTTTTTCTGTTTCTTCTGGGAGTCGGCGTAAGCTTTTCTCTGGCGGTACTCAGCCAACTGGAGGCAGAAAAGGACAAATATTTAGTGTTAAATATACATTTGCTGCTTCAAGCTGGTCCCTGAAAATTGGAAAAAATATTAGCAAACACTTAAACAGCCATTAACGTGTCAGTGTAATTCCCATTTAGTGTTGCAGCTTCCAGTCAGATCTTTGTTTATCTGACCCACATGTTCATGAACCACCTGCCTCACCATAACTAGTAGCATCTTTAACACAGACTCAATGCTTCAAAGGTAAATGATATAGGAACCTACTCTGAGTTGAAACAGTTTGGTAAAATTCAAGCGAAACATTTGTTTGTCCCAAACATGCGATCTCGTTGGTCTGTGGTACAGTATGTGTCCATATGACTCGACACATGCCTCTTGCTGTGCCAGGTGTTAATCCTGACTGAAGGGATTTTTAAACTATGTCAGCGATCTGTGGAAGCAGCCAGCAGCATGTTACACTGTCTTCACAACTTTTAAAATTTATTATATTTTATCTGAAAGAAAACACGTGGCCTCATTTCCTGAAAAGTGACCTTAAATAAAATTTTAAATCAACACGAGTGCAAACATCCATCCCCGCATTGATCTGTTTCATAAGATGGAACATGTGCGCTACCTTTCCTATCCCTAATCTTTGCGAGCACCGTGCTGATAGGGAAATCCCGGTCACTATCCTGTCACTCTAAACAGAAACAAGAATTTTAAACAATACAATACTGCTTTACTTTGGGAAAAAGAGAACAAAAAACAGCAAATCTAGCTGTAAATGATCTAAACATATTTTGGGAAGGTAAATAAAAAATATTTTATGTTCCAGTTATATTTCTGCTTTACACTCCATCTTCATTTATCACCTACAAAGAAATTTCTATTCTGTTTGATCATAAAAATATCATCCTAATTAAACAGCCTGGACAGTTGATACTACTGAAATTTATTATGTATGAACAACTGGTGACACCAAACAGAAGCAGGGCCTGCAGGTGTCACAGGTCACCTGCAGAAAGCCTTGTCACCTGAGATGTTTCTGCACCTTATGACAGACATCACAGCTGTGAGCAACATTTTCTTTCACGGGGTCGGAGAGAATTAGATTATGGCAACACCTTGGATAACTGAATCAAAACATGCTGAAAGGTTATAGTGAAGATAATGATGAGATGTTTTTTTAAAAATGACCTATATTCTATAACAGCCTATTATTAATTCTAACAAATATGGCTCCTCGATGATGGCAAAAAACATATTTCATATAACATATTTTGGTCACTACTGAAATCATAATTATTACTCGTAGACTTTGGAAAAATAGTCGATTCATTCAATTTTTAAAAGGAAGAAGAATTTATTTGACCTTTTAGGGAGTGAAAGAAAGGGGTGTCTGAAAGGCAAAACAAGATAATTGAACAGAAATTTTTAAAAAATGAAGCTTTGTAGGTGAGATTTAAAAAAAAACGTAAATACAGGTTTATATAAGAAATATTACCTCTATATTAATTTTAAGTTGTGAGTAGCCAGAGAATTAAAAGCAAACAAAGTAAATAAATAAAACAAGTATAATGTACTGAGGGTGTTCATCCATTAGTGCCTGTGTGAGTATAACCGTGCACACGAACGTACAGTCGACCGCGCGGCCTTAGACCGGAATCAAAGGTTTTATGCACCCCACTCCCATAGCAGCAGCTTAAAGTTGGCATGTAAGTGGGCACTTTGTAACTGCTCGTTTGGTGATACTGCACAAAAGGTTAGAAGCTGACACAACAGAGCTGAGTGTGGGTGTTGTCTTCGTGTTCCCCACCTACAATAAACAGGCTTAAAAGCTCAAAGGGCTCTTGATCTGTGCCTCTGCACCTCCACGCATGACCAACATCTTGTCCAAGCATACCCACGAGCTTTAAATACCAGAGGATGCAGGATGAAATATGAATGAACACCACTCATACCGGATGGGAGCTTCAGTCAGAGAAGCACAGGGTGATTTCTGCTGGCAGGTCTGCTGTACACGAACACTATCCCTCAGGAGTGGAGGGAACTACCGGCCTTTCACTGAACTCATAGCGGGCTGCTCTATTTGGCTGAGCAGAGCAGAGCATCGGCTGAGCATATGGAGAAGAGAAGCCTGTGTCGCTCTATTATCACCATCTGGGAAAGCAGAGACTACGTAGGTGTATCACCATCTGCTTTCGCAAAACATTTACACAGGCACGTTTTTTTAACTATATATACAGTATATATATGTTACAGTTTCACACAGATCAAGGTGGCGTCTTTATTCTTGGACTCTACTAGAGCAGCTTAGTTTGATTCAGAGTGTAAAATAATCCACATACTATACACTTAAAACCTTGTTAAGTGCATGTTGATAACTGGTGAACAAAGCTGACATATGGCTAATACAGCAACACAGTGTGTCAGATTTCAATAACTAAATGGCCTTCTATAGTTTGAGGACAGTCAGACACACTACAGAAAAATCCCCAAAACAACTGTAGCCCAGAGAGGAAGCTCACAGCTCCTCATGTCATGTGCCAATGAGAGAGCCAGCAGCATTGTGCCACTTCAGGGAGTGAATCCTCTCTTTCATGCACACATTCAACATAGCGATCAGGTTGAAATAAAAACCAACAAGTAATTGAATCACATCTCACCACTTTTGCAGCTGGTGCTACATCTGTGAGCATTTAAAGGGGCTCCTAAACACAGCTGTGCAATTGCCATAACACATGTAACACATAAGACGGGACGAACGGTAACATCTCCTGCACTCAGGTCTCTCCTAGGACCGAGTCCTTTCAGTGGTTTATCCTGTGACAACAAAAATTCACATGCACCTACTGTATTGTCAGTGAACAGTTTGTTAACCATGGTAACAAGAGTGAATCAAAGCCACTGTGTGAGGCAATTCAATGCCAGCGGCAACATACACGCCTCCTCCTGCTCACTTTCAAATAATTTATCTTTTTCTTTGTTTTTAGAAAAGCTGCTGATCCATAAATACAATAGAAAATAATAAGTGCGACAGGCTACCACATTTGGTTCAGCTTCATTTCCGGGACCTTCATATTGCTTCCAGTTTGTAGGGGTTTCTTGTAGGATGTGCAATGTAAATATGCTGCAAAAAACATATTTAAAGGAGATCTCCTCAGTCTTCAAAGTGATTAAAACCACACTGAAAATTATAATTAGTCATCATGTGCGCTGTTGCCAATTCAAGCTGTACAGCTGCTACACCATCACCTTGGATTAATCACCTTACAATCTCTTCTGAAGCAGTACAGCCTGGCAGAACAGGAGTTTTCTAAACATTTAGTATTTCATGGTGCACAAAAACTATATACCACAGCTTGATCAAATGATAAGATAAATGACAAAAGGTGATCATATTCCATTCATAACAGAGCAATGCAGGCACCCCTGTGATTAGTCATCTGAAGGATTAACTATTCAGGCCCGAGTTAAGTAGCTCAACTTGTATCTTTGCTGTCCTCAAAACCTTCAACGCTATCAGGCGGCGACACTGAGCTTTAAGGTCATCTGAATGCTGAGAATTACAAATGATCCTTTATACATAGTTCAGCATGTGGTATCTCCAGTTAGGGCTGAAAATACATTCTATAAACCGTCCATACATCTGATGGATAAAATGTTTTGAGATTAAATTATTGCATTTTACTTTGCAAATAGCTAATAACTATTCATCTGTCAAAAGCACAAACTCAAATCAATGATTCCTCACTCTGCAGAAAGATGTTGAGGTTTACAAAGTATCAACCATAGACACAACGTACTTCAATGGATGAGACACATTGGAGAAGCACAGAAACAAACATGCAATCCTTCATGAATTATGAGCATCCCCTGAGCCAAATTAAACACCACCACAGTGGCTGCTCCCTGAGCCACTCAGTATAACTCTGAACCTGAGGAACAGCCAATGGACTGATGCAAGTTACTCCCCGATGTTTCATTAAAAATCTGATCTGTTCACATATTAATGATTTCAATGACCAGGATAACAAACACCACAAAAAGTTACTTTAATTCAGTGGAAACACACAATTCTATTAATATTAAAAAAGATGATAAAACGCATAAAGACAGACAATTTACCCACAACTGCAAAGTGACATGAGAGGTGACTTGCTGATATGAAAATTGGGAGAGATTTACGGAAACAAAGTGTCGAGAGAGTGCCTGTCACATGAGTCGATGTTTCTTTGGCCCGACAGAAAATCTTACATCCTGAGTTCCTTAGTGCAATCAATGCTGAGTGCTTTTCATACAGGGAGACTCAGATGTGATGGGAAAACAGAGTCACAGTCTTGAATGAATAAATCCACAATGCCAGTAATGCACTTGTCAGTATGCTCCATTTTGTAGAGAAACATGAACAAAGCATCTGCAAACAGCAGCTTGAAACAAAAGCCTGGCAACACCAGCCCACAATATTCACTTTGCTTATTGTCTGGTATGACTCAACAGGCACTCGCTATGAGCTGTACAATAGATGACAGACAGTTTATCCTTCATTCAGATATCAACATGAACTCTTCCTTCACCTGATTTAAGAAATGCACCTATTTTAGACCTCTTTTTTTCTTTTAAAGAAAACCCTCGTTCTTAGCATTTGTTACTGAAAATCACTTTCCAAAAGGCTGGTCATACATATGAAACAACTGAAATATTTTTTCATAAAGAGAGGATGGATGATAGCTGACAACTGACAACTTATCGACTGACTCAGCACTAGGAAGCCCTTGATGCCTCTGTTAAACATTATCTTATGAGGTTTCTTCACTGCTGATTTGATACCGTGTGAAACAAACCAGCCTACAACCACACCACAGAGGGGGCGCTTACAAACTAAAATACCAAAGTCATAGCCAGGGAGACGGTCTTTTGTATGGCTGGTCTCTCCTGCTGTGCAATAGCCGGAGAGCTCAAGTGATCTAAAGACCCAACACGCAGCATGCAGGATGTTCCTCTGCAGCATCTGGATGTAAAAGAGATGGATTTCACTTTTTAAGTCTGCCTGACAGAAGCAGTTTTGACTCTGACTCTGCAATTTGTATAAATGTTTGTACTTTATGGAAACCCATTCTCATTAGAGCTCTGCAAGAGTAAAAGAAGACATGCAAGTCAGAAGGCCAGTCCCACACCAGAAAGAAAACACATAAAAGAAATAAACAGATATAACACATTACCATTGTTAAAATGCAGATACAATTTCTTTACAACATTTGACAAGTTTGCACTGCATAATAATATCTTTAGAATTACAAAACTTCTCCATCTATACATTTGATCTCAATCGAACACATGCAGGCAGATGTTTCTGGCTTTGCAACTTAAATAACTGTATTCAAACAAATAACGACACTCATCCCCAAGCTGCCATGTACATAAACAACTGGCATATTCAATACTATGAAGTCTTTCCGTAACCACTGGGACACCACTGGACACACGTCTGAACCTCATGAGAGGGATTATCGAAACTACGCAGGTAATTTTCCAAAAGAAGATCTTGCTTAAACACTGTTAGGACACACATCCAGATAGCCGGCTTGCAGCACTCTTTGGTGCATACATGCCTTATCTACTTATCCACATGCCTGCAGCATGATGCAGATGTATCCATGACCGGAAAAGGTGGCAACTCATCACAGGCAGGTCTGACCAGCTTGTGATTATATTACTAAGATCCCTTTGGAGACATTTTATTGATAAAACCCAACCCAAGATGTCTGGATTATGCACGCTATAAGAATACATAACAGAGCTCCTGCAAGGTCATGTACAAGTACAAGGAGCCAAAACTAAAAGAACAGTGTGCACTGTTTCATTGTCGTTTAAGGCAATGTGACAAAACAGTATAAACATTCACCAAGGCTTACGAGAGAAGATTATGGACGCTGCTGCTTATAAAGAACAGCTAATAAATCACAAGTTTGGCATGTGAAGCAGTGCTTGTAATAGCCAGAGGGGATGTGTCCTGTAAATCCTGTTACACCAGCCTGTCACTCAGTGTCACTTCAGGTGGCTTTTATAAATCCCGAGCAGCAATGTGGCGTGTGGTCTAAACACTGCGTACGCAAACCTATCCGTCAGTTTCAGGAAAGTAAAAGGAAACACTTTAGTAAGTGCAGACATGCATGACAAAGGAGACTAGCAGTGGCTATGCTAATCAACCCACCCACCCCCAACCCGGCTGTCAGAGCGAAGCAGGGTGCACGTTTGCGGAGCCCGACAGCTGATATCGTAAAATGAAGGGGAGGGAGGAGGAGGGGGAGCGGTTGACAGCCCCCTGGCGTGAGAAAACAAGTTATCGACAACATTAAGTCGCTACTTTAGAGTAATGAGAGCAGTGTCAGTGAGTTGTGCTAGCACCAAAACTGAGAATCATACCTTTGCTTTGCCGGCCTCCAGCTTCTTTTGCCTCTCCTCGTCTTCCATCCCTGCGGTCCCTGTGGCTAAACAAACAGAGAAACCGCCTCATGCGAGATATCCGTGAGAGAAATTACAAAGCTAACGGCTAAATATCCCTCCCCTCTGGCTTACGACTCGCTGCCAGAGACTTCCACTGGTATTAACTAGCTTTCTCCTTGTTGGTAGTCCGCCGCCATGTTTTCCACGTAAACATGAGACCCAGCTATGGTGACGTAGAGTAGGTGCCTTCATAGCCACGCCCACTGGCGTTCCCACAAGTGGTGCATTCACTTGCTGTCAAGAATGCCGGAATATATATATATTTTTTTCTTTCTTTTTTTTTGACATATTCTGATCCCCACCACCCCCACCGCCACTCTACATGGCGCTCCTTTAAAATGCCCCTGATCCCAATTGGTAGTTTAAAATGCAATAAAATATCTTAAATGGGGCACAGACCAGGTGCTGTCAAAATACAGCATGTCTCTACATTTGTCTCCTTTGTACCTGCATTATTAAGTATCTCTTTAAAATATTTTTAGCTGCAGTCTAGCACTGAGGGTGATGAAACACATGCTGACTGCTTTAAATCCAAACAAACCACATTTCTCTTTTATGTATGATTCTCTCTCTGTTTTTTCTCAGTCTCAGGTGTGCAAGAAATGTGTGAATTTGTAGCACCATTATAGAAAAAAAGCTGGATTCCTCATATATTAAAATGTAAATGATTTTAAATGATAGGTTTGTGCTAATTATTAATAATCTCATTGCTATATTTGACTTTAATGTCATACATTTTCTTTTATTCTTTGCAGTCTGAAGTCTGCTTGTAAAGTCTGCACAGTTTCTATGGTAACGGGAGGAGAGGTTGTAAGAGCTGTCCCAGTTGAGAGTTTTCTTTTTTAAACACTAAATATTTTCATATCAAAGATGTTTTCTACCAATAAAGGCTTCAGCTGTCACCTCATATTCTCCAGCACAAAGTTTGAATGGCATTACCAAGAATACTGCAATATGTTAAACAGGAAACGTGTGAGCGGTCTCTGCTCAACGGGACTGCAGGTAATATGAGAGACTGGCATCGGTTTCTAGGACAGATGGGAACAATAAAAAAACAGGACAGACAATATTTTACTCACAGGCTCCATGTGGGATTGCTCTTCAGTCTTAAAATAGTTTATATTTAATTAAAGCAGTTTGTTCTTGGTAAACTGAACACTTGCCTTTTATCTTTTTTCCATATAGGAAACCAGTGATGATATAAAGTTTGTAGTTTGGCGTCAAATTAATTCTTCATTCGTTCACCGGTGAGCTAATGGGAGATTACAATTCAAATGGGAGGAGGGGGATTTGATTATTTGAGCCTTTGCTGGGATTTTACGATTCCGGACATTGTTATTTACAAATTTGTTTAATTCATTTGTCTAAAATAAAATTTTAAGTATCTTTTCAGAGCATGCCCTGGCCTGCAGATGTAAAACAATCAAATTTTCAGCCAGTTTTAATATTTCATATGTTGTTTGATTAATTGTAATTGCACTGTCATAATTTCTACAAATTTTCCTGAGAATAATGTCCTGGTGAAGAAACATTTATTCCCTTTTTATTTGCGGGACAGTCCAGTCTGAAACAAATTATCTGCCGTAGTGTTTTGCCTCAGTTTGACTCAGTGATTTCTTGTTCTAAGATAAAATTAAAATATTCATTGTAGCATGATTTAAAAAAAAAACAAAAAACGTTTCTTTCTACTTCCTGAAAACATACCAGCAGTAGCAGCAGCAGCAGTAGGAGAAGAAGCTCTGTGTCTTCGGCTGACCGGGGCTGAACAGCTTATAGTCTGGCAGATTTTGAATTCCACCCATCTTCTTTTGGACATTCTCCCCAATGTGATGTCACCTGTGAACACTCACTGTTTGCACAACAGCGTCTGCAGGAACCGCTGAGCATTTGAAAGTTTCGCCAGTTGCTGAATTATTAATTCACTCAGGGAGGATACAGAGTCTACAATTACCCAAGTGACTTTACCAACAAATGGATAGAGACAGGATTTCATGTAATATTCAAAAACATGTATACTACTACATTCATAAGCCTACTTTTCAAGAGAGTCAGAAGGAGATAAATAAATGATATTAGAATTAAAATTCTAGAAACATTTAGATGTAAAAGAATATATATAAAAGAATAAAAGAAAACCACTTTAAACCAGCAATGCTTAAAATTAGGTAAATATGGTCGACAAAATATCAAAACACCATTAACTAATCTACATTTTCATCACATCTAGTACTATTTTTAATTAAAGTCCACCACTCTTCTCTACAGCATTGCTTCAATTCATTGAGGCTTGCAGGAATTAATTTATGCACAGCTCTCTTATGGTCAGGTTGAGGTCTGGACTTTGATTGGGCCATTGCAACACCTTGATTCTTTTCTTCTTCATCCACGCTGTTGTAGATTTGCTACTATTCTTGGGATCGTTGTCCTGTTATGTGATCGTTTAGGCCAAGCTTTATCTGTGAGACAGACAGCCTCACATTTGACTCTAGAATACTTTGGTACAAAATGGAGTTCATAGTCAAGTAAGATGATCTGGTGCCCAGGTCCGGTGGCTGCATAACAAGCCCCAAAAAAGGTCCATCAAGTCTTGTGAATAAATTATTTTTGACATTATCAAAACAAAATGATCTATTTCTATTTTTAAGAAATCTTGGCACCTTCTAATTCCTTTTAGGGCCAAATGTCTGAGATGCACCAACACTAAATAACTCTTACACTTCATTAGATTTAGTTAAGTGTTCAAATAAACTGGTAGCTAAGCAACGTGTGAATGTCTCAGTTTCAGATTAAATAGCAAAGAAGAACAAATTAAACATTCCTTTTCCTTAGATTACAATGGCTAAAAAGGCAGACACATAGACCTTAAGGGTCCCTAAATTTCTTCAGATACGTTTAAGAAAATTGTAGCCATGGAAATGGAGTGAGTGTGGCCACTAATTGCAGACTTGGTGGCTTGATTCCTGGGTGCTCTGGTCACCATGCAAAAGCATCTTTGGGCAAGATACTGAACGCCGAGTTGCTACCAATGTGTTCATCAAAGTGCGGTGGTGTGTGTGAATTGGTGAATAAGACTTGCTGTATAAAGCGTTTTGAGCCCTCATGTAGAGCAGAAAAGCTTTACATAAGAACCAGTCCATTTACCACTTAAATGTGAGTTTAAATTTGAATCTTAACTCCAGCTAGGCCAACAGGTTTGTCAGTACAGGGCTGTGAGCCATAGCACATGGTAAATGTCCTCTTGTAGCTCTTACAAGAACATCTGCTAGCTGAGAGAAAATTAACTATTAATGGCTGTAACAGCCCAGCCCCCTGTAATGTTGTGTTTTTATTATGTAAGTGAAGCTTCCTGGGTTACGGAAAAATGTCATTATTCTGAGGGCTTTATACCCGACTGAACCCACCGTATGTGCAAAGCAGAAAAGCACCTATTCAGGGTCATCCGCACATGTGCACACAGATGTTGTTTATGAAAACCAACAGGATTCCAGTGAATTAAGGAAGAGAAAATTTCCCTATGCACACAAACCATACATTATAATTTTTCAAGGCAGGTTTTAATGAAGCTGTTTGACTAATGGTGGGTAAATTACTTAGTAAAAGGGTCAAATAAATTCATTTACACATTACTTGTGAAGGATGTACTGACTTAAAAAAAATAACTGTAGTAAATAAAACTTGTGAAAATTGTTAAGAAATAATACTGAAAGAAACTAGGCAACAAGATGAAACTGAGCTAATGTCCTCAGTTTTAAAAAAAAAATCCTGCCTATGGTCCTTAGACCAATCATTCACAGCAATAAAACATCATCTGTATAATATTTTGTGTGTCGTCCTTGTGCTGCCAGAACACCTCTGACCTTGGAGGCCAGATTAAATACTTGTGGCTCTTGAGTTCCTTAAGTCATGCGCAATTTTTGTGATGTAGCCATGCTGGAGGAATATGCAGCCCTTGTGACGCTGTTGCCAATGGGTGTGTTTTTTTTATGCAACAGTGATTAGGTGTGTGGTGGTACATGTCAACGCAGAATCCATATGAATAAGACGTTTGCTTCCATCTAGTGGTTAAAAGTCAATATAAAGGCAAGGACGGTGGTTTTGCAAAATCCAGAGGAAATTAACAGAAATGAGAAAGAACAGAGTTTTAACAGACAGAAAATCACTAATGTGATTACTGTTAGCAGAAATACGAGACTGAAAAACCGTAACTGCTTCAAAACCATAACGGAAGTTATCAGAGTATATTCATCATCGCATCTAAGAAAAAGTAATCATTTTGAGAGGATACGAGAGGACTTTTGGTCCAAACTCCACACCCGTTGTGGCGGTATTGCTTTATTTCGTTGTTTCGCAAAATACAAAAGACACGAAGAAGAAGAAGAAAAATCTCGCGAGACTTTTTCGACTTCACGTGTCGTTGGATTTGGCAAACGTGCTGGCACAAGAGAAATATTGTTGGCCGTTGGTATGTTTTTTTTATATTTCTACAAGCAGACTCAAGCTGAGAGGGTGATTATGTTGATAATACAAAGTATACCGTAAATCAGAAACGACTGCGTGATTCGTTTGGACTCTCCGTTTAGTCATAATTGGAGAGTCTTTGGATGACTAATGAAAATAACGTTGCCAAAGTACGAGGAGATTTTGTTGTTGCTATTAGTTGTGTAAATGTAGTAAATAACTCGTAAATAACCAGTATCAAGTAGAGCACAAATACTGAATTTAAGAATACTTGTTTGCAAAGTTTCTGTCACAGCTGGTGTAAACTTGGAGCTGTTATTGAAGATACACTAGAAGATTATCAAAAGCAGTCGTTCATCTGCCTTCACAAGCATATGAACTTGAGTGACATCCCATTCTTAAACAATAGGGATAAACGATGTCGGCCCACCCTTTGCAACTCTTTCCACAAGGTTTAGGAGTGTGTTTATAAGTTTTGACCATTCTTCCATAAGCGGGTTTGTGAGGTCAGACACTGATGTTGGACGGGAATTTCAGAAAATCACATGAGCAAAAAAACACAAGATTATTATGTATAATATATTTGCATGTTAAAATCTGAAAGTAAATTAGTTACAGTAATAAAAACTGAACTTCTATCTTATTGAATATCAGTTACCTGTCCGCATCTTTTATGGCCGAGTGGCTATGAAAATGTTTTATTCTTTTTGTTTACATTTCTGTATTTTTATTCACCAAAAGTCCTGCGAAAACCTAAGTCCACCCTTACTGCTTCCATAAAGTTTCAGATGGTAAGTAGTAGCTATGTGCTGTTAATCACAGGACTGTTCATTAACATGTCTGTTTTTCTTGTTTGAATTGCAGTGATGTTTCATTGTAGCTCTACTCTGTAAAAGTGGCAGCAGCACCTGGCGTAATGGCCCTCCAAACCCTGCAACGATCAGTGACAGTGCGGCACAACTTTTTTGGCTTTATTCCAATACCTTTGGCATCAGCCTGCATCCCCAGAAGGCTTTTCTGCACTCCTGCAGAAAGTGCTGAATCAAAACGTCCGGTAAACACAGAGAATGAATCCCTGCTCAAATCTCTGAATCTCATGGGAGTTGATGTGAGGATGGCACGCCAGCGTCAACCGGGGGTGCTTCGTAAAGCCTTCACTAATGAGCAAGGCCTTGCTCACTTCCTGCAAGGAAAAGGTGCTAGCTGCAAAGTGATTGCTAACATCATATCCCGTTATCCCCGTGCCATCACTCGCTCCATTGACCACTTGGAGCAACGCTGGCAGCTGTGGCGCAACATCTTCACGACAGACGCAGAAATCGTGAGCATCATGGATCGCTCGCCTGAGTCATTTTTTCGCTCCAGCGATAACGGCAAGTTGCAGAAGAACATAGCTTATCTGGTCTCACTAGGACTGAACAACAAACAACTCCACCTGCTGCTCACCGCAGCACCACGGACATTCTCCAACAGCTTAGAGCTC